>APFE031489642.1:0-16752 GCA_000404065.3 Pinus taeda
TTGAATCTTTGAATAGCACCAAATTGTTGACGGAGAGCCATTTTGCGCAAGATAGTACTCCCAAAGGGTAATGACCTTTTGCACAAATGTTAGTACCTTGACCGTAATTCCACATAAAATGAAATAAAGTTCTGGATTGATAAAATTTTATACCTCGCACACACATTTCCTTCTGTTGGTCACCCCATCAAAAAAATCGACAAGGGATCTATCCCATATGTTAATGAGGTGAATACTTCTCTTGTGCTTCTGATTAGCCATTGGGCCACACTCATTGAAGTATGCATCAATGGAATAATAACACTGCTAAATATCGCAACTTGATCCCTTGAAAATACAAACATTCTTGTAGCACCAAATTCCCCGAAAAATGAATAAAGGGAACACCACTCTGTAACACCCTCCTCCCACATCTACCCAAGTAACAGGTCAACCGGTGTAAACATG
Organism: Pinus taeda; assembly: GCA_000404065.3. Taxonomy (NCBI): domain Eukaryota; kingdom Viridiplantae; phylum Streptophyta; class Pinopsida; order Pinales; family Pinaceae; genus Pinus; species Pinus taeda. The sequence goes on from APFE031489642.1 coordinate 448, forward strand.
TGATGAAAAGTTACTATGATATGACTCGACCTCCTAAGTCACCATAAGGAAGTGGAAGCAATGGAAACACACCATACAGACCTTCCACATCAGCAACAAGACCCTCAGGAACCATCCCAAACTCTCATGTAACCAACTCATGAGTCCCACTATGTTTCCTGACCAATTAACCCCTCGACTCTCCCATGATATGGGCATGCGAATGTCCAAAGGGATCTGGATGCTCACATAACATGGCAGGCCAATGTCCACGGACTAATTTTCGTAATGTTGTGCCAGCGTCCCCAGGATTTGACCCACTTTTTTAGGCTCAGAGCCGAGATCATTGCCTATAACTCAATGACACCTCTAGAATCCGTGATTTACATAATAGCAAGTCTTACAAATAAAAAACTAACTCTAGGAATAGGCTTGACCATCCCCAACCGGGACTGACATTCTATCAAACACTTGGCATCAATGCAATCTACAGGAAACGAATACAAGACAGAGCATAAATGACTGATAAATCATATGATACTTGACAAGAAGGATCACCACCCTCTTCCCTTAAATGTTTTGACACCAATTATTAGGTCTTGCATCCATTATCCTTTCAGTTACAAGTAAATACATGAAATAACCATGGAAATAACTAGTCATGTAGCCATGCTTATAACCAGCATTAAACCATGAAAATTAAATTACAGTGAGATTATAGCCATTAAATCCACATATGAATAAGTACAAAAGCAAGAGAACTTAGTTCTTATTAAACATAAACAAATCTGACTAGGTTCAGGACTTCCATGTACCACTTGACCGTAGACATGGTTGAACCAAATCTTTCTTTTAGGTTAGTCACCCGCATGCCATATTCCAAGCATGAATGTGGGATCTCATGGATAAACCAATCCAAAAACAACCAAGGGAATCCAGAGGTTAAACCACCTCTACCCTCACCAAACCGCAATCTCACCAAAACCAACACCAAGATCACAAAACCAAACTGAGCTAGGAATGAGACCGAACTCTATCACTATCCTTGAGGAATTTTCCATCTCATTGTCTCTTAGGCTTTACCACGATCCACAGCAGATAACCACGAACAATCCCTACTCCAATAAGTACATTTGCAAACATCTTATAGAAAATTAGAAAAATAGTGTTTACAAAGGAACCTTGAGAAAGTTATTAGCTATCAAATTCACTTTATATAACCCTTGAGAAAGGTGTTTTCTATTAAGTTCACTTTCTAGTAATTCATAGTTGATGCTAATAGTCCTCATTCAATATGGTTACACTTGTTTTTTTAAGCTTATACATTCTTGTTGAGGTAGTTGCTTCATCACAGATTCCATTTTAATTTTACATCTAGGTCAGTTGGTCAACAACATGAAGCAATGAAGATTACCTCGACCCAATGGCAAATATGAAGATGTAATGCTTCCAATTAGTGTGCCTACGTTGCCAGCTAGGTTGCATTAAGCATAAAAACACGATGAACGAGTTAATGAATTACATCTAATATTGTGGATATGGAAAGACCCGCAGGGCCTTCATAATTTCTAGGTGCATTTCATAATAAAAAAAATAAATGTAGTAGCACAAAAATTGTATAAATCCATAGCTCAAAGGAAGGATGATCGCAAGAAAATATAGGGGTGAACTTACAAAATGGAATCAGATGAAGGGCCAATGGTTTCAACGTGTAATAAGATCATGGGCCTTCAGAGCAACTAGAGCACCAACAACAAACAAAATTTTCTAAATTAAGACAAACATAACTTTCACAGGATAACGGTTTCTCAATGTGATGTACAGACACTAAATATTGAAGATGAACATAGTGAAAGGACAATACTGAACAACAAACAAAAATTGACAAGTACCAAAAAAATACTAAACTATATCTAGCAGAAACAGAAGGCAGAAAGGGGCAATGCTAAACAGCGAATGGGAGCTGGCATTACAAGGTAATCATTGCTTGAGGTAAAATGAATAGTTATCAAGGGTCCAGGGTTTTAAGAAGCCCACATGAGAGACACAAACATAAAATGTTTGCCCAAATCAACATGGAAAGAGCATCTCAATTTCACCACAGAAAATAAAGGCTAATGGGATTTGTAGTTACTAGTTACAATGAGATTCATCCAGTATTATCTAAACAAGGTGGGGAATTTGACTATTATGAAGAGCCTCACAATGTCCGTGACATGTACACACCATCATTTTCACACGAAATTTGTGTCCTCGATCCTCTTGGTCTACCCTTATGACCTGCAATTTATTTTTTCTTAATAGAGTTGGAAGTATATCATTCACCTGATCTTGCTTTGATGTTGGCAATGATTGGTGTGCTTTAAATGTTACCTTGTTGCATGGCATCCTTTGTCTGTATGCATTTTCTATGGTTGAAGTGTAGCAGTTTAACTTTTTATTTCTTTTCTTCTACTTAAATATTCATTCCTCCATGATGAGAGTCTAAGTGGCACATTAAAAAGTACTTTTATATGCACTGTTGAAACGTGTTTGAGATATAAAATGCAGAGTGCATTTTTGTCTACAGCTTGGAAGTAGCTCTAATTTATAATGCATAAGGTCATTGCCTTTTGATGTTTAACCTCCTTGTAACATTCATAGTTAGACTAAAGTTTAAACCACAAAAATATATTATAAGATTTTACCATAATTGGGCACTTCTCAATGATGCATATTTACTTTGATAAGCAAGTTTAACTTACTATTAGAAGGGAGAAATGCTTTTGGAGGCACTTCAGCGCAAAACAGGTTAATTTCATGTCTTAGGAAGAATGATTCGAGCTGTATGATGACCTCAATCCCTCAAATGAAGATACCTCTTTGAGACATAATTCGAAGATAAAACTAGAACTTTTAATTCTTATCTTGCTACATACGTTTATATCATCAACCTGGCTTGATGTTGGACTGAACAATTAAATGCTTTTGCTGAATTTTGGAATATATCCACCATAATCACATTATTATTTTTGTTGGTGCAATTCCTGACTTTTGTCATTTTATGTTGCATTCGTTGCCCATAGCATTGTAATATCCTCTCCTCTATTCAGAATCTCTTTGTGGATCATAGGATTAACTATGAGGGCCTAACATGCAACTTCTTCACTCATTATGCTATCTGTAGGTTTGGATTAAGTTGCAAATTTGACAATTTCATGGGACACTTAAATTAGATTATCTTTAGACTTAACAATTGAATCTGCTGGAGGAAATTGTCCAGAACAATTTTCTACATCAGAACCTCGTCAACAGCCTTCTGGTGTTGAAAATGTAGGAATAGATTCATAGTGTTCCACTTCAAGAACAAAAGTGGCCACTTACTTTTTTGCGAAGTTGACAGAGTCTACTGGTTTAAATGTGATTGAGGTGCCTTATCCAGTCAACTGGGTGCATAAGCCAAGCTAACATGGTCTGTTCAGGATCCAGGGCATTGATTGACTAAGCAACAGGTAATTTCTTGCTGAGTTGTATACGGGGTTGCCTTGAAATTGGCGGACATTATGAAGCTCTTTACAATGGTCGAATTCCACAACTTGTGTAGATAAGACTGGATGAATTTCATTGTAACCTTTGTCAAAAACAATCTTGAACCATGGTATGTAAGTGTGGAGAACAAAATATGATAGAAACGATCAAAATCTGATAGAAAATATAGGGTCTTTTATGTTGTTCAAACAATTATTTTGACTATAAAATATTCTCCATACAAACAGAATATATTCTGAAAAGAATTGTAAAATTTAGCAAGCAAGATTAGTTCTCATTTTCAATCTAGAAAACAGATCAGTTCCTGTCGTTCATGTCACCTTATTCTTGAAGGACACTTACCTTTTGTTCTTGCAGATGCGATGCTGTAGCCTGGCATTTCACATTAAGCAAACATGAAATTTCATATTTTTGTCCCAAATATTATTATAAATAAAGGTACACTAATTCTGAGATCCCTAAGCTATTGGAGGAAAAGTTCCCCAAGCCACACCACCGAGGGCTGAAAAGGAAATAACATGGGATTGCAAATCATAATTCTGGTGCAATATGCAGTAGATGAATTCCACAGTTCTCACTTCCAGCAAAGACTATTATTAACAGCATGGCAAATTTACAAGTGGTGACAAAAGAAAATTTCGGTATGGAAGCTTAGAGGTAGCACTTCAAATCTGCCATGCAAAGGAACCTCAACTAATTGATCTTAACAGACTGTGAGAAGTAGATCCAATGTGTGGTTTCCATTTTAAGCATTAGGTACTGTCATTCGGGCTTCATATGTGCAAGCAACTGATTAGGAAGTGACCCTATTCCAAAAAATTTAGGAATATAGCAAAAGAAGCAGAGGGTTTCTAAATTGGAGGATGGTTAAACCAACACCTTTTGCCACAGCCACAAAGTACAGTCAGATTCAGCAGACCTCTCTGGATAAGGTCCGATCTCTGCTTCCATAATCTCATGCTGTTGTTGTAGATTAATTTACCACATAGCCTCTGAAATACATAGTGTTCATACAGTCAGACGATGTTCAATGCGATAACATCAATCTCACTGAGGCAAGTTCCCATGTTAAGTTTTAAGACAACCAAATGCCATGTCTTATGTCCTATTATAGCGAGTCTGGATAAACTAATTATATGACATCATGAAAAGTCGTCAATTCCTCAAACAACCTCTCGCACCCATATGAAACCCAGAGTGAGGATCACTGCAGACTGTTAAAGTTTGTCACATGGTACAAAACTACTGAATGCAGTTGGCAGCTAATTTAATCGACTGTTTAATTGTACCTTAAACTTCCCATAAACAATTCGGTATTAGCAACTCAACCACTAGAGAAAACCATGAGAAAACCATGAGTAGGCCCTCCATCAATTCACACCCATAACAAAGCTTCATAGTATTTATATCAACTCCGGCAAGTTCTATACTAGTAGGTGTTACCGGTTCTATACTAATAGGTGCTATTACACTAAGTTCATCTATTTTACCTAAATTGGAAATTGTGACTATTGCAAGCAAATGCTAACACTAATTTCCATAAAACAATTCCCCAAGACCACTTAAGACAGACCATTCAGCTAATGTAAACTGCGGCAAAGGTAGATATATTGTATGGTATTTGAAAGCCTCAACAACCTTGCCATCACTAACAGCATATCAGATGAGTCCGCAACTCACCACTGCTATTATTTGCAAGGTCCACTTTATCAATGTCAAATGACAAGTCACTAACCATTTTAGCAAACCAATTTTAGGTTATATATGTGAGCACTGTCAATGTTATTTACCTGGGGCACTACACCCGTTGCAAGTACACACCAACTGCTAGGCCAAACCCATTTCAGACTGAACAACTAGTGCATTTAATAAAATGTATCACCCACTAAGCACTAAATGAGATGTGTTTTCATAATTAACACATAGTGCACTTTTCTGGAAATTTCAATTGGATGATTCCATCAACACAACCACCAACCCTGTTTCAGATTGCCTGCCTAGCCTATAATTACCAAAGTTACCACTGCCCTTCATCAATTGCAATTTACTCCCTATTACTAAATCTTGCCATGTGCATTTCAGCAATGCCAGGTGCATCTCAGCAATATCGTCACAGAGGAGGTTATTTGTGGCTGAATATATCACAACATCAATATCAAACTTTTTTGAAGATGTCATGAAATATTCTAGTGGGCTTTTTTGAGTGTGCAGTCCTTGTATAAGATAAGATAATTATATTTATGTCCAATTAATGACCAAAAAGTAGGTCAAAGAGACTGTTGAGTACAATGATGTCCATAAAACGTAGAAGAACCAAACGATCTTTTGTAAAACAAAATACAATAGATGAATATAAAAAGTACAATGCAAGAACATAAAAGATACAATGTAATGTATGGAATGCCCTAACAGAGAAGATCCAGGGGCTAATGGGTCTGAGGATCAAACCCATCTCTCTCCTAACATGAAACGACTGAATAACACTGAAAAATAAATCCACAAAATTTACTGGCCCAGTGGGAGGTGGGTGGGACTGCCCACTAACTCATGGATGCTCATAGTGCATCCATTATAGTGGCATGTGCAATCATATCATGGACAATATAGGGCTCTATCTTTCATCTGTTTGTATTATTTTATTGCCTCCTTCAGATTACCCACTTTGCAGAGTCCATTCATCAATGCGGTGTATGTGACAACATCAGGGCTCTGAGCTTGGCGTTGCATCTCATAGAAGATCTGTTGAGATTCGTCTGTCCTATTATGCTGGCAAAGCCAGTGTATTAATGTACGATATGTAACTAAGCTATGTTACCAAAAACGGGACGGTAGTGAGGGTTTCTGGAAAAAAACGCGCAAGAAACAGAACTGGACGGAAAACGCCGTTTTCTACGTCCGTTCTGGTCTTCATGGTCAGCGCTCAGAATTATCTTTCATTACCTGTTTGGGAGGTGGTTTGGGGTGTGTATCTTCAACAATGCACATCGAAGAATGTATAACGACAATCTGAGCAATTACACTAATATTCCCAGACAAGGAATCTACAAGTCAATTGAAAGCGCACAGTTTCATTGAAAATGTCGCTTCAATTGCCAATTTGGACCAAAGCTTATTTACAATCGTGATTTCTGGAATTTCTTATTAATTTTCCATTATCTCCCATTTTTCCGATGAAGCTATAGTTTTTATCACATAAATAACATAAATCAAGCCAAACTCTACACCCAACATCAATCCCACAAAGATTTTTAATGTTAGAAGTTACCAATTTGGAGCACGCTATAAGGGTCCACTGTTATATCTCCCTGCATTGGAGCAGGTCATAAGGGTCCACTCTTGTATCTCCCTAGCATTGGAGCAGGGTCATATATTCGACCGGGGGTCTGGCCATACACACTAATCCATTATGGGTAAATCATAAATGGGATTATTACTCTGTGTAAATGAATGTTTTGTTTTATGTTTTTTTATATTTTATCTTTCCTAATTTCTTGAATGCGAAACCTCTATATTCCGTTTCTCGTCTTATTCTAGTTTCTTGTTTCGTTTCCTTTTTCCCGTTTCCGGTAACATAGACTAAGTTAGGCCTACAACCTTTCTCTGGCATCTCTCGAAGAAATTCCCCTGCCTTCTCCAGATTACCCGCTCTGCAAAATCCATTTATAAGTGTGTTGTATGTTATTTGATAAGGTGGAAGGCCTATTTTCACCATAACATCTAATAACCCGAGAGCTTCCTAAAGCTTGTCTTCTTTGCCAAGACCATCAATAACAGTGTTGTACGTGATAACATCTGGATTTCACCCTTCGTTTAGCATCTCATGAAGCACTCTGGTGGCCTCCTGCCATTGCCTTTCCTTACATAAACTATTGATAAGTGCATTGTATGTGAAAAGGTTAGGGCATATGTTTTTCACAGACATTTCAGAGAAGAGCTTCCCCACCTCAGCCAACTTGCCTTCCTTACATAAACCATCAATAAGTGCATTGTAGGTAACAACATTGTAACAACATAGGTTTCTCCTAGCCATTTCAAAGAAGAGCTTCGTTGCCTTATCCAACTTGCCTTCCTTACATAAACCTTCAATAAACACATTGCATGTGACAACATCGTGGATATGTTTTTCTCAGACATTTCAGAGAAGAACTTCCTCCCCTCAGCCAACTTGCCTTCCTTACATAAACCATCAATAAGTACATTGTATGTGACAACATCAGGGCATATGTTTCTTCCAGACATTTCAGAGAAGAGTTTCCTTGCCTCATCCAACTTACCTTCTTTATGTAAACCATCTATAAGTACACTATATGTGACCACATCAGGGGATACTTATATGTGACTAGATCAGGGGATATGTTTTTCTCGGACATTTCAGAGAAGAGCTTCCTTGCCTCATCTAACTTACATTGTTTACATAAACCATCAATAAGTATATTGTATGTAATAACATTCGGATTACACCCCTCTTTTATCATTAGATATAGTAGTTTGTTGACTTCTTGGAGCTTACCTTTTTTGCATAGCGGATCCATGAGCCTGTTAAATGTGAACGTGTCAGGCTCACGGCCATTTTGCAGCATAACAGTTAACAACCCGAATGCCTCATGGGATTTCCTAGCCTTGCAGAGCCCATCTATTAGGGTATTATATGTAACATGACGAGGCTCTTGTTTGGGTTTCATTTGGTTGAAAACCTTGATAGCGTCCTCAACTCTGAACTTCCTGCGAAGCCCTTTGATGAGGGTATTGAAGGTTACGACATTTGGAACATACCCATGTGCTTCCATTCCTTCAAACACTTTGAACGCATAATCCATTCTACCTGTTTCACAGTGACAATTGATGATAATGTTCAAAGTTATGAGATCTGGGATAATGTTGACTTCAATCATAAGCCTATAAACAGACAATGCAGATTCATGTTGATTCCGTTGAAGCAAGCTACTTAACAAGAGACTGTAGGTGATGAGAGCGGGGGTGGATGTTGATTTAGGTGAAAGCAAGTGCTTGAAGGTATCTAGTGCCTCTTGAAGTCTGTTGGTGCGACAAAGTGTTTTAATGCGCGTGTCTGCAGTGGCGCTCAAAGTGCAGAAGGAAAGACGATGAATGGAGGTGTTATTGTTGCAGAGGGAGACCACTGTGTTCCTCGTTGTAGTGGCTGCCATGTTGTGCGAGGAGAAATGTGTTTGTGTGACAACAACTCCTTCAAACCCAAATGAGGAATGAGATTGAAATCCTAATTTATTGAAGGTTTTATTTATGTGAGGTATAGATCATAAAACCAATCTAGATCTTAACTCTGGATCTACCAAGGGTTTAGAGGGATCAAATTTCTTTTCAAGAGATTGGATATCTTCCGTTTGGTAGATCAGGATTTAAGATGGATCTAGGATGGGTTAATTTCCCCGTTAAATAGACTATATTTGACATGAATACCATGGGTAAATACCATTAATTCTCAATATCATAAGTGATTTTTATTTTTATTTCTATTATTATTATCATTTTTATTTTTATTTTCACTTTTATTTTTATTATTATTATTATGGGTTATTTTTATTTTTATTTTTACCAAGTTAAAATGTTTAGTTTACAATTTTTTTTTTTTTAGACTAAACTAAGTACCCACGGGGAATTGAACCGGTGACCTATTGCAAGGAGTGCCTTAACAAAGCACCCATTCACCATCAATCCAAAGCCCCGTGGGAAAATGTTTAGTTTACATTACATTAATCTTTTAATTTAATTTAATTCATTAATTTTTATATAATTTGACTTAGTCAAAATGTTAAATATTACATTACAACATCTCTACCACACTGGGCTAGAGTGCCTCTTGCTTAAATATTTCACATTACCACATTTTATGGCCATGTTCCAAAAAATGTGTTTTAGTCATACAAAAAACATAACAGGAAATTGGCAAACACATACTTAAAGTTCACATCACAATGCCTATTTCATGAATAGATACCATAAGTCCCTTGTCTCGTCCTTGAAAAAAACAGTGTAGAATATACTCCCCGGATGTTATGTAGACCTTTTTTGGATAGCTCATTGACAAGAGTGTTCTACTCAGATATATGTGGGAGAAAGACAAATCCAGGAATTCCTCCTAAATCTCTTTGATACTCTACAAACAGTTTATAAGCTTGTGGTGTTCAAAAGTTGTACGACCCTGAAACCAATCTATGGCCATCGTTGAATCTCTGGATTGATAACAATATATACCCCACACCCACAGTTCCCACTGTTGGTTGCCCCATCAAAAAAGCCAACAAAGAATCTATCCCATATGTTAATGAGGTGAATACATCTTGTGTGCTTCTGATTAGCCATTGAGACATACTCATTGAAGTATGCAACAATGGAATAACACTGCTAATATCCCAACTAGATCCTTGGAAAATATGGACATTCCTCTAGAGCCAGAATCCTCAAAAAAGAATAAAGGAAGGGAACACCACACTTTGTATTCCATGAGCCAATTTTGCACTCAAACATCAATGGAAATATTGTCCCAAGTTGGCTTCAACATTAGAATATTCACTACACCCAACCAGATAGAAATTGCAAATGGGCATTGTAAAAAAAGATTAGCCACATCTTCACTAGCAGACGTGCACAAAACACACATCCTTGGTCCATAGAAATGATGTCTGCATAAATTTTGCCACATCAGAATCTTATTCCACCATAATATCTAGTCAAAACACTTGAGTTTAATAGACAGTTCCATTTCCAGATTTTTCTAATAAACCTCGAGGAGTCGCTCTTCTGAAGAACAAAAGTGATGTGGTAATAGGCCTTGTGCATAAATCTGCCCATTTTTAGTACAATCATCCCATTTGCAGGTTTCCCTCTTTGTCATTGAATGTTAAGCCATCCATGTATAAGGTTTGTATGTAAGAATCCCATTGCACAACCAACACACCATACAGACCAAGTTGTTTAGAGTTGCACCATGAAGGATATGAATAAGGCGAACTAGGATTCAGAAAGCTCTTATTTAAACAATATATCCCCATGTTGTGTATATGTCAAATGAGATGTACCAGCAGAATGTGGTCCCCCTCAAATACCCTAATGGGATTTAAGCCTATTTCCACCTTATTTCCAGCCCCAACATACCATTTAAGATTTCCAATCAGTCAATTTTTATTTTAATCATACTAGATCAAATACATGAGGGCATTTTTTAAACCATGACCCCAATCTGAATCAATGCTCACAGAGGCAATATTTTTAAATATTTTGCAACTATAATACTCTACCATATACCATAACCATTGAGAGCATGCTAAAGGTTCTTTATCAATAAAGCCCAACCACCAAATATCATTAACTTTAACTTTAAGTTGATAGCTCCCTTTAAGCCACCCTACCAAACACTGAGAGTCTCCTTGAACATGAAGTGAAACCACTTTAATGGAAGCAACGACCAAGGGCCCACCAAAAAATTATATTTTCTTTTGTATTGGAACCCATCCATGTGTTCATATAAATATGCAATGTGGTATTTCCGCAGAGATTTATAATAGCTCCTCCGTCGAAGATTCCATTTTGTTGTGCTCCATCAAAGAATCCAGAGTTGTACATAGAGAAAGCCAAGGGAGAAGCAATAAGGTGCTGTGATCTAGGTTTCTTCTATCTCAAATAGTCATGGAAAAAACCGAGAATCTAGTGCAAGATCCAGTCGATGTTGATAGGGTGGTTTTCAAAGATCAATTTGTTACGTGTTTTCCAGATTCCCCAAGCCACATAAAATGGAAGGGATTTATGATTCCACATATTTTAGTCTCACCAAGAGATTTTTGTCTCCAAGTAACTCAATGGACCTGAAAGTCAAAAGTTGAGGCTCACAAGGACTTCTTACCACTGAGTAACAATGAAATCACATTGGAAAAATAGATGCTCATTTGTTTCTGGACCTTGCTTACATAGAACACAAGCATTAGGCCCCATGAACCCACGACGAGATAGGTTGTCCCACATTAGAATCACGTTTTCCAACACCAAGGAAGTAAAACATTTAATTTTTTGAGGAATGTCCCAACTCCAAATTTTATGACTCTACCATTTCACCTATGGGACAATGTTTTTTGGTGTGATCATTGCATAGGCTAGATTAGGTGAAATTTGACGTGTTGCTAGATTCTCTTTCCAAACAATGGCATCCTTACTATCATTAGGAATGAGACCACCTCGGGACAATTTTAGGATGAAACCCTCCCACTCCATTACTAGATTACCCTCCACACCCAGATTCGTTGAAGTCTTACCTCTGCCATTGAAGTTGACTTTGTAGCCTAGCATAAATGTGTGACTAAGCATTGTTATGTCATCTGCATTAATTTGATTAATAAGATCTTGTGATAATCCGGAGAAAAAAAATAATAATAATAAAATAAAATAAAAATAAATAAACAAATAAATAAACAAATAAATAAATAAATGTTCCTCCAATGAATGGTTCCACTCCTAGCTTGATGTTATTACCATCACCGATATCCCACACCAAGCATCCTTTTATCCAAGGCATAATAATCACCAAACCTTTCCAAATATTTGATCCTCCTTTGTAGGTTGAGGATTGAACCATCCAAAGCCATTCTGAAAGGGTCAGTCTTTTAAGTATTTGTCAGCGATTATTGATTTCTAAATACCTGTATCGGTGATCACTTTCCACAAAATTTTCATTGCCAGAGTCGAGTCGAACTAGTGAAGGTTCTTAAAGCCCCATCCTCCATAAGATTTAGGTTGAGACAACATCTCCCACTTCACCGAGTGAAATTCAACCTGATTTTTCTTCCCTGCCCACAAAAAAAATGAAAACATCTTACCTAATTCTATAGATTGCAAATTTAAGGACCTTAGACAATGGGAGCTAGTAAACAAGTATACTCTCCAATACTGATTTTACAAGTGTCTTCCTACCACCAATCAAAAACCATTTGTAGCACCAGTTGTTAATGTGTCGTACACTATGTTTAAGAAGCTAATTCTAGTCTTCCACCAAATAACAATTAGGCTTGAGTCGATAACCGAGATAGGTAAGTCATTGCTCCAAAGATGCCATTTTGAATGGGAGAAAGATGATAATCCTCTCAGAGATATCAGTTGTGGTGTTGTGCATATAAAAGTAGGACTTACCTTGGTTGATCTACATTCTAGTGGCCGCAAAAAAGGAGTCAAAAATAGAGTTGAAGATCTTGCATTCTCTAACCAATCCCTCTCCAAAGATCGAGACATTGTCCACAAAGAGAAAATGAGTAAGAGCTATGTTTTTTGGAAATCTTAACACCCTTCAAGGAACTATTAGACTTGGCCATAGATATCATCCCACTTAAACCTTCAATAAAAAGAATAAATAACAACGGAGACAGGGGACATCCTTGTTACAGACCCCTAGAGGCTGAAAATAAGGCAAAAGGTGAACCACTAACTGGGACTGCAAAACTAACAAAGGAAATACAACCCATAATTGAGTTTGTTACCTGCACGTCAAAGAAAATATCTAATAGCAGTCTTAGAAAACCCCAATTTACCCTATCATATGTTTTTACCAAATCCACCTTGAGAATAACAATGTTGCACTTTTTTATTTGAATGGAAAGGATGGCCTCTTGAGCCACTCCAATAGCATCATGAATAACTCTACTAGAGAAGAATCCAAAATTCTCCAGAGAGATGTTAGAAGAAAGAGCATTCCTCAATCTATTTGAAATCACCTTAGAGATCACTTTATAAATAAGACTGCACAAAGAAATTGAACGAGAGTCATCAAATGAAGCAGACTTTGAAATTTTTGGAATAAGAGCTAAAAAGGTAGCATTGATTTCCCCTGAAACCTAAGTTACCAATAATTCGCGCCTCTTCAACAATTTTTAAGAGTTACGAACCGATCAAATCAAAGAAAGCTAAATAGAACTCAAGAGACCAACCATCCCGCCTAGGAATTTTATCTCTTGCAAAAGAATTGAGAACGATTTTTATTTCATCCATGGAAATAAGTTGATCAATCCTTGATGATTCCTCCCTAGTGAAGAATTTAGGAAAAATTTTGAGGGCTTTGAGTTGTTCCTAAGTATTGTCACCACTCGGATATTTAAATAAACCAAAAAAGTGAGCCCTAGTTTCCATTTCCAGATCTAGTTGTGTGTTCACTAGATTTCCTTCACCATCGAGAAGGTCTCAGATGGCATTCATATTCCTTCGATGGGAAGTTATATTTTTGAAAAAAAATTGTGTTTCTATCACTTTGTTTAATCCATATGGCACGACTTTTTGAGTACCATATTTCTTATTTTTCTTCAAGAATGCTTTCCTTCTCAACCAAAGAGAATCGGTAACTTTTAATATCATTCGAGAAAACTGAGAAAATAAAATTAGAGCATTTGTTATTAATCGTTTCCTCTAAAGAATTTAACTCATTTTGTTGATCTCGGAGATGTTTTCCAACCGTGGATAGTTTGACATGTTTTTTAATATAAGACATTTTGTAATATCAATTCTCCATTGCAGAAGACTAGAGAGGATTGCATTTCAGCCAATAGTCATATACTAAGGCTCGAAAGAAATACCCTTTTAACCAAACATGGTTAACTTTAAAGGGAGTCCTCTATTTCGACAAATCAAAGTTTAGTTGAAGGGAAATCAGAGAGTGGTCTGAGATCCAGTCATGGCGAATCCAGGATCGATATCCTCCAATTTTAGAGACCAAGGAGTTGGTTAAGAGAAATCTATCTAGTTGCTTAGCAACTCCCTCAGCCTTGGTTCTACCATTGCTCCAGGTTGATTCCAATGGACAAGGGTGAATGTCCACTAAATTTGCATTTGCAATCAACTAAGAAATCATGGGAATACTAAGATATGAGTGACAACCTTGTCCCCAAACTTCGTTGATAGAGGTGGTGAAATTTAATCACCTGTCAAAATTAGATTTTGAGCATTGAATAATCCACTCTGGACAATATGGTTCCAAAAATTGTCTTGGTCCTGATATGGGCCATAACAATTGACAATAATTACTTGACCATCAAAACACCTAAGAGCACCTTCCAAAATTATTCCACTCGTGGAGGAGAATGATTGAAGAGAGTCTTCCCTAGGGTTCCAAATCATCGAAAGACCCCAAGAGCGACCAACCACATTAGCAGTGAAAATACACCAGTCTGGGCATATATTTATAAGGATATCTTTGGCTTTATCTGCAGATACCATGGTTTCCTGAAAAGGGATGATTGATGGCCTTTGAGACAATACTAGTATGCAGAGGACTCGATGCTTGGGATGCCCCCAAACTCCTTTGATGTTTAAGGAGATAATGATCATAGGATACCCTCACTAGGGGCATAGATGCCCTAAGGGCCCTAGAAATATCCATAGGATGATAAAACTCCTCAAATAGACCCTCGTGTGGATAAATGTCTCTGGCTAAGTCCTTTTAATTGGCCTCTTCTTCCTAATTGAGACGTTCTAAAAATTGGGAGCAGTTTTTAGAAGTGAGGTAGAGGCATCGCAAGTACCAGGGTAAGTCACAATGGCTACGAAGTTGAGGGAAGACAAGGATGAGAAATCCAGGGATAATACCCTCTTATGGGTCTAGATAACGCTAAAGAGGAGCCTACACAAGGGCAAAAGATGAAATCTTGCAAGAGGTGCGAGACTCCTCCACCATGCGAAGTAGGTCGTGACCCATGATGTCAAAGAAATGTAAAAACAATTACATTGTCCAACCATTTGGACCTGGACTCTTGTCTTTTGCAAAAAATTTAAAACCACCTCCACTTCCTCTAGAGATATAGGTGAATGAATACGTTGATTATCCTCTGTGGTGGACATATTAGGGTACATATGGGAATTATCCAATTGGTTATCAAGGTCCACATCCACCCTGGCTTGATACATCTTCAAAAAATATTCAATGACTCCTTGTAGTTCTGGAAGAGTTACTAAATGCTGATCCCCAACACCAAACAACCCCCAAATAGAATTATAATTGCGTCGATTAATTGCATATTGGTTGAAGAATTAATGTTTTTATCTCCTCCAAACAAGAAAATGACATGACTCTTAAGATGACATTCCTTCACATGGAGTGCAAGAATATCCCACTTGTGACATTCTAAAGCCATAATCAACTCCTTTATCTTTTCCAAATAGTATCCTAGAGTAGATGGATCATGTAATTCCTTAAGTTTTTTATTGATGTCCCATAGTTCTAGTGAGTACTTCTTCTTTTTGTGTCTTTACCACACATTAATAATGTGCTTTAGATCATATAGATTTGGTCGAACGACCTCCATTTTTGAAAAAAAAGGGTTGTTGACAAGTAAAGACTAGAAATCCTGAACCATAACATTAAATTTCTTATCTTGCAACCATGTGTGTTTAGATTTATTTGGGAGACCATGCCACAAGGGCACACAAATTCCCTTTGATTAATCATGCATAGTATGTTTGATGTATGAAATCCATCTCTTTGATGTGTGTGATGTCCAGGGGAGCTGGAGGTGGGAGCAAGCGATGTAGGATGTCTGCATGGACTTTGGTTGTAGGAGTTGGCATATACTTATGGATTTAGAGTGTTGTTAGTATAATAGTCACTCGGGACAAAGTGATCATCAGATCGTTGTTTATCTGGGTTTGAAGTGACTAACTCCGCCATTGGTTTTTCCTGCCTTCGGGAAGATGGGTTTTGTGAACCATTGAAGTATTTTTTATTATTATTTACTTGAGTTGGACAAGTCTTCCTGGTTATAGAATCATGTTATATATATATATATATATATATAT
>APFE031489643.1:10364-76229 GCA_000404065.3 Pinus taeda
TATGCAATGGTTTGCACAAGGCCTGATATTGCACATGCAGTGGGAGTTGTAAGCAGGTACATGAACAATCCAGGAAAAGAACATTGGATGGTGGTGAAGTGGATTCTTAGGTATTTCAGAGGTATCACAAATCAAGCATTATGCTTTGGTGGTTCAAACATTATTCTACAGGGATATGTTGATGCATATATGGCAGGTGATAGAGATAACAGGAGGAGCACAATAGTGTATGTGTTTACTGTAGGTGGAACAACTATCAGTTGGGTCTCAAAACTGCAAAGCGTTGTTGCATTCTCAACAACAGAAGCAGAGTATGTTGATGCTACAGAGGCTAGTAAAGAAATGATTTGGTTACAAAGGTTTCTGGATCAATTGGGTAAGAAGTAGGAGTTGGGCAGGTTATACAGTGACAACTAGAGTGCCATACATCTTACAAAGAACTCTTTGTTTCATTCCAAGACTAAACATATACAACTCAAGTACCATTTTATATGGTCAGCGTTGGAAGATGGACAATTGAAGCTGGAAAAGATGCACACTAGCCAGAATCCTGCAGATATGTTAACAAAATTTGTAACTAGGGAGAAACTGAGAATCTGCTAAGTTTCAATTGGTCTTCAAGTATGATGAAGAAGATGAGAAACAACCATGTCCAAAGTGGATTCATTATCCAACAAATGAAGTAGTTGTGGAGTTTCTATAATTAGTCTCCAAGTGGGAGATTATTGGGTATGGAGCTTGATTATCTTCTATATTCAAAGGTATCACCACATTGGACCCTAGTTCGTAATGGGGCGGCAACGCCGCCCGTAATATATTCGTTGTAGGGGGGTCCAGGGGGGTGGCTGTAACCTTTGGGAGCCCCCCCCCCCCAGTGAGGGGATCGGGGGCAGTGCCCCCAAAGCTAAAAATAGATGTAAAATTTCCTTGTAAAATGTTGTAATTTCGTAGTCAATCTGGGTTGTTCATTAGGCGAAGATCTGACGGTAGAAGTTATGTTTAATTTAGGGTTTTTCCCTAGAAGGCAACCCCTCGATATATATGAGGGAATTGTATTGTGTCTATGTAGATCTGTATTCTGAGTGAGGAAGAGAGAGGAGATTGAGAGCGAAGAGGGAATTACCGCGAATCTGTTGTAGGTTGTATCTCTTAAGTTTGTTGGTAAGTAGCCATTCTCAATACTTCTTGATAAGTAGCATCTCCTTTAAATATATCATCATACATGGAATATTCATGCAAATATTTCTTAATGCTAACATTAGTAGTAACATTTTCAATCACCTTAAGCATATCATGAAGTTTCAATGGAATGGTAGATAAATTCAAAGCATTAAAAAGAATAAGTTCCTTTTCATCGTGATGAAAATTTTCAAGAGAATAAATGCCAATAAGAACTAGGAATTCAGACCATACTCTTTTTTATGCCCTTTTTAACTCAAGAGTAATCTCAATGCCCACTGATAAGCTACCTCTCTATAAAATCTTGCCTAGTATATAAAGAGGCAAAGCATGAGATGGGTTGAGATAACCAATTACCTTATATAAGTGAAGTTTTCCTTGGTATACCAGTCACCAATTCTCTCCAGACAATCCATGGTGGGTTGTGACATTCTAGGTGGTTTCTTGTTAAATAAGGGTTGTTAGAATGGAATGATGACATTACGGGAGATTTGATAGAAATACGCATATTAATTTTCCTCCCATAATTGGCTATGGTAAATGTGAATGGGAAGAGACTTGGCAGGTGTCCATTTCCATCCCATTACTAGAAAGGAAGTGTTAAGACATATGGTGTCCATTATATATGTAGACATATAGAAAGGGCGGCTATGTGTTGTGGTTTGGTATTTTCAAAAATTGAGGACATGTTGAGCAATGTTACTTAATAAAATTTCATCCCAATTGAAAATTGTTCTTTTTGCAACTCTTTGGATGAGAGGGATCCAATCTAGGGGAAAATGTGAGGCATTATTTAAGCCATAGAATCTACAAAGCATGTAAACAATATAGTTAAAAGGATAATTTAGAGAGGCAGTGGTATATTTGCAACTAGATTCAACCTTACTAGGGTCTCTTCTCCATTCCCTTATCAAACTAGATAAAGATTTGTCATCCTCTATGCATTCTTCTTTAACAAAACTCTCAACAAAACCAGGGTCATATTTGATTTGTGGATTTTATATTTTATACATACACTAAATGTCTGATGGTTGGAAAGAGTTGACTACCATGCCATGAGGAATGATGATTTGTCATTTGGTGGTCTCAATGTGCTCCATGTCTCACTGTATCATAATTGTGTAAGGAACGATTCTTGGTTTGGCACCAATTTTATGTAATTCAAACTTGGCTGCATTGGTTAGGGTGGGCTCTTGTTTGTTTCTCCCCTCTTGTTCTTTATTTGGGATTATAGCACCTATTTCTTATTCTTCTGTGTCTTCCAATTCTTCCTCCATAAGACTATAAATGTCTTCCAAGGTTAAAGTGCTTGCTTCCATTGATATGACTAAATCAAAAAACAAAAAAGTGTAATGGTTTTTATCATCAACATATTCCATAAATAACCCAACAGATTGTTGTGTAGACAACTTTCTTTGAGGTCTTCCCATGTTATATGACTTAACCATAGTTGACGCATTAACATGCTTAAAAGACTTGACAAGAATCACAGAATTGGCTTGTTGCGCACACAAATAAGTTAATAAGAATTGGTAGGAGGAATATGTTCAATCTATTTGCAATAACATTGAACAATTGTTTAACGGATGTGAATAAATTCATATTAAATTGACAATAAATTCATTTCAAATTAAAAGGCATGCATAGAATGGGATCATAATTGACATAAAGACTATGTGGAGTAATCAAGTTATCAACGAGTAATAAAGACTATGTGGAGTAGAGAGATGTCATGCATAGAATGGGATCATAATTGACATGTGGGTTACAATGGTTTCTTACGTCATCTCAGAAGAAACTAGAGTACCTACAGTAATTTTTGAGATTATATATTTGAGATGATGTGGAAGGTGGGGGCTAGGCAGTGTTGAAAAGTGGAAAGTAAGGTGACAAGACGTATGGATAGTGGGTTGTCTCACAAATAAGATCTTGGAAGAACTAGAAGGGGTGTCTCGCTAAAAATTCTGAGAGAGAATGTTGGAATTGTAACAAATGAAAAGTATGTTAATAGTCATGATAAAATTCAGTCTCAAAAGAAATACATTTTGGGAGTTTTAAGTGGAGTCACTTTAAGGAATTTTTGATGTAATGTATGTTGTGAAATAGGTAAACGAGCATGGAGAAAAAAAAAGGCTTATTATTATATATACAATTGAGTTCTAATATATAATATATACATTATTTTTTTGAATGTGCTTAGTTTCCACTATACCTTATTTGTTTATAAGGTTTATTTTTATCTAAATTCTTTTCCACAATGATTATTTAACCATAAATCCAACTTTAAACATTTTTTAAAGTCTTTTGGGTTTTTTTAAAGGGGTTAGAATTTTAAAGGGTCTCTATTTTTTATAATGATTAAATACAAGAGGGGGATTGTTGTTTTGCTACAATACAAGATTTTCCATAACAAGGTTTCTTTATTTACAGTTGTGGCTATTAAATTTGAAGATATAAGTATATTCAACTTATTTATTATAGTAAGTGACAATAGTGGTGTTCTAATTTCTATAGATATTATGTTTTTGTCTAGTAGATCAAGTAATTATCTAAATTTTTAGAAAAAAAAAAGAATTTTTGACAATTTCATATTTAGAGTCATATTACTATATATACTAGATAATGAACATTCAACAACATTATAATGGAAC
Source organism: Pinus taeda (assembly GCA_000404065.3). Taxonomy (NCBI): domain Eukaryota; kingdom Viridiplantae; phylum Streptophyta; class Pinopsida; order Pinales; family Pinaceae; genus Pinus; species Pinus taeda. The sequence goes on from APFE031489643.1 coordinate 14,195, forward strand.
AACCTACAATTGATATGGTCAAGATAACAAACAGCGCATTGTTGGAAATTCCAAAAAGACAAATCTATTCACATATTAAACAATAAGCTATTATAGAGTTTAACACTAAATCTAGCAATACAATTCGTATCACTTAAATGTGTATTTTTTTTCATATACAGTAGTAGTTTTCTCCCCTGCAACAAAAACAATCAAAAAGTTGTTTTCTTTGTTCATAGTAGACTCCATGAAAAAATTTCTAGTCCTTAGAACTTTGATTCAAGAGAATTCAAAGGAAAAAGAGAAGTTGGGCAACTACAATTACTGGTGATGTTCTTGTGTAGTCAACTATCAAATTAGCTAAAAGCACATTTTGACTCATGTGTACAACAAAATATACAACAAGAGAAAAGCATATAGGTATACTAGTGAATCAATATTATTGTCCAAAACATAAATGACATTATTATTATTTTTAACTATTCAATAAAGCAAAAACTATGTACTATTGCTATAATTGATATTTTTTTATAGGAATGTACATATTTAAATTAGACTATTTACATCTAATATCATTACATCAATGTTGATTAAAATGGTTCAATATCATCAAAAATGTTGTCAACTTTCAAAGTAAAAATTCTTTGACATGAATCTTTCATAAATGGAAGATTGTTGACAAAATGTTGGCTTTCTATTGTTCAAAGCTTGTTGTAGAAATGAGTGGACAATATTTTTCCAATCGTGGCATTTGCACTTGCATTCTATGTTTCTATCATCAATGTCCAATATGCAATCAACATTATTTTTTTGACTATATAATATATTTCCTTTACATATTGCACATTCATATGAAAGCGGAAGCATATGTTGTTTGCAACTGCTACAAACTTTTTGAAATGGTGGAGAAAACACATTTTTTGGTATTAATGTACCTTGTACCTATTTAAAAGATCAATGGAATCTATCAGTTTAAAATATCTTTCAAAAAAAAGATACAAGTTTTTGCACAGAAACATGAAATAAATTCTAGTTAAAATAGAAAAAAGTTGAGAAAAATACTTGTGTTTTTTAATTCAACAAAAGAGATCAAATATATATTGGAAAATTCATCATTGAGAGTGTCAATGAAGCTTGTTGTAGAAGGACATAGCATCTAAACTCCTCTTGGACCGATTCTTACAATGTTCTTGAAAATATATAGTGGTATGATATTTTACTGTAGCTCATACTGTATTTTCAAAAATCATCTTTTGTATACTTTGGTAAGCTGCAACTATAATAGGATTGCAGAGAGTGCATGCCTTTTTAATGAATGAGTAGACATATAAAATTAAAAAATAAAAATACAATAAGATATCGTTTTTTAATCTATGCAGAAAAATAAGAAAATATTTCATTGTAATATCAAACTTACTATTACAATATCATTTGTTGTTTCACTATCTTTTTGATAGTAATTTCAATCAGCTTATTGTTTTGCTGGCAGCCTATCTATTGTTGGGATATAACCAACTACATATGTGTTAGGTGACATAATTATCTCTTGTATCATGTTATCCGGCACCAACCTATAACTTTGCAAATTTGTGGCCTATTTTCGATTTTGGTACTTTCCAATAGAAGAATGTAATATTGTGCATTGTCTCTCTCATATATTCCTTTGGTTCTAATTGCAAAGTATTTGATACAGACAATATTTCCTATTTCAAAAAATTTGTTGAAATGTTTTATCAAATTTTGTTTATGTTTGTTATTGTTGTCAAGTTTCCCATCTTTGTTGACCAGGTCAACAAGAAGCGTCTTTGAAGGTGGGTTTGGACTTTTGTTTTGGCCTGAGCCATATACTACAAATGCATTTCATTCAAAAACTTTTTTTTCACATCTAGATGAGATATAGATAATTGAGCAAGGTTGTGGTTGCATTTTCTTACATCTGCATAATAGAAAAGATAATTTTTCTATTAAAGAGGAATGTAATTGCCTAGAAACATAGCCAATGTTCAAACAAAGGAAACTAGAATCAAACTACAATATGGCCGTTTTGTGTCTTTTTCTGACATTGCTTGTTGATTTTAAATCTGGGAGCTGGTAGTTGATGTGTTGCAAGTGTCCATATTGCTACTTTGCAGTGTTTTGAAATTTGTTTTCTTGTAAAAACAAAATTTAATTAATGGTCTATATTGACCAAATGAAAACATGGTTAAAGAAAAAAAAATCAATTCAATATGTTGTTATCAAAGGAGAACAAGAGTACAATAAGCAGAGTACTATAATAAAAAATATGGCTAAGAAAGAGACAAAAACTAGTTACCTTGGCACATTATTTGAAGTAATGTATCTCAAGCTTTCATGTTCTTCAATGCAAATTTCTTAGCCATAGAGGTAAAAATGCCTAAATGAAATCTATTTTATTGTAAACCATATTTGATTCTACATTAACTACTATCCAATATATAGTTTGTATCAATTAATGATGAGTTCACAGATAACAAGAATCTAACTATTAAGGAACATATTACATACCTAAAAGTCTATGAATTCAAAAATGCAATTATAAATCATAGCAAGGAATTGATATGAAATAAGAATAACTATTCAAGTTGCTATCATTGGCTCTAAAAGATAGATCGCATAATGGCTTGTCCAATAAGAATTAAAGACATAAAACCCAATTCTAGCAACTGGAAAATTTGTCCAAACTTGATCCATCATAGAGCCAAAGCTAGTTGTTGGTTTTGTTGCATGAAGATTGAAACCATTTTCTTGCATGAATGATAAAAGTTGTTTCTGTTTGTTTCCATTTGGAAACATGTCTACATTGAATTCACTGAAGCATTTGTCAATATGGTATTGACCAAATCAATGATTTCTTGAATTGATGCTTTTGATGCAATGTAGACATTTTCAATTGTTGGGACAATTCCATGGGAACAAAAATTAGTAGTCATTAACTCAATGTGGATTGTTCTATAATTGTATAGTTTTTTACTTAGCAAGCTTTTCTTGTAATATGTGGTAACACCATGTAAATGGAACAAATAAATATAGTCATGGTCATTTGAAAATGTGTTATTTATTGGATCTACATGTATTTCAGTTTCTTGCAAACATAGTATATCAACACTCATTAAATCATAATCGTTGTTGATATATTCCAAATACAAAGTAAAATTGCATGTGTCCAATGAGCATATAGTCAAATATTGATTTCTTTGTACTCTATGTAAATTTTGTTCAAGTTGATAGGAACCATGTTCTGAAAGCCTTTTTATTTCAATATCAACTTTTTGAGAAAGACAGAAGTTTGTTTGTTGTAATTTGTTGATTAGATAAATATATTTAATGTCTTTGACACGAGAAAGTGTTGTATATATAATTCCATGTTGTTTGACTACTTTTGGATGAAATTCCAATTTTCAATTTTCAATCTTTGTGATCAGTCGATTTTTCAAGAATATGCCAATTGAACGGGAAATTTCTCTCGGCTAAAACATATTCTATTGTTAAATTTTCTGATTGTTCTATGTTGTATCAGTTACTTTAGCCCAATATATCTTTTCATTAACAATGCATCCAATTATTAGTAGTATGATTAATCATAAATGTAACTAAAGAAAGAACACAACCATAATAGAAATCAAATTGGTCCAAGACCAAGGAAAAACCCCACTAGGGGGAAACCCTTTTCAAATATTCTTCTTTAGTAGATCGTCATAAAAATATTTTAGCAAAGAGTACAATGAGCCCAATACATGTAATTGCAGTGGATAACAGCAAATAATATCTACAGATATATGTAACAGTAGATAGAAATTCAGATCTACCAGATCACTGAAGTTAACTAAAGCCAAGATGTCAAACCCTAGATCAGAACTGGGTCGCCCTCACCAACACTTTCTACGAGCGATCGAAAATCCTAGGTTGCTCTCTCGAATATCGTATATGAGCAATTATGACTGCAGATTCACTCTTAGGAGGCCTTCATGCATGTGATTGTGGAATAATATAGCTGAAACCCAGAGTCGCACCCTTACTATAGTTATGCGAGCGACCGGGCACTAGAACCTTCCAATCTGCCTCTGAACCCAAAGTTGCTCTCACTAAACTATCTTCGAGAAACCAAAAATCCAAAGTCGCTTCCTTGTTTATTATGTACCTACAACCAAGGATGAAGATGTCATGATCTATGCTAGTGACCGAGATCTAGAAACCCAAACTCGGAGCGAACCTTTCGCTTGTAATTTCGGACCCTATGTGAACTTCTTCTGGTGTACCTGTGCAAGCCAAGACAAAATAGATGAATAATAAGATGATGTTGTGATGTAATGAACTAGAGGTTGCTTCCTTTTATAGGATTTCCTGAGGGCTAATTTGGGGTTAATATTGACCCAAGCAACTACCCATGTGGTTGGGGCTGACCCATTCCATAATGTATGTATGAATAAAATAATTCAAAACTTAACTTTTGTTTAACCAAATCAGGTGATCTTTAGGTCGATTTTGGTCCTCTCGAAAACAAGAATTTAATGCAAGCATCAAATAGGTAATATGAGTTTTCAAATGTGTAATTTGACCCTAGTTTCAAAAATTAACACTCCCTCTCAACTGGGAAGAATTCTACCTTCAATATATGTATGTTGATCAACCTGTAAATATTGTCTCTGCACAACTCTATCTGTTGAAACTTTCTCGAATCTAGAAGAATAATCGGGGAGTAATATATTCCACCCTTATCTAACAATAATATAACTCATCATACAGGGGAGTGAACCCTCAACCTCGGAATTTCACTGGGGAGCTTACCCTCAACCTGAAATCATATTGAGTTATCTCAACCCATCCTATTACCTACTAATCTTCCCATCGGTGACCCTGAATAGTCATGTGGTACAACACCTGCATCATACCTGCCTTGGGTTGTACACCCCCAATTACACTCTCACTCATTGGCTAGACGAGGAGCGACACTCCCAACAAGCATGGCTTGTGGGTATGATGCCAAATGGGGTATACTCTTCAAAGACCAAGATAGGGTGAGGTACAACTCCGACCCTATGGGTAATAGATAAGGATAACACCATATCGTCCAGAGTTCCCTCAACCCCGGGATCCATCCATCTCGATTCCTCACCATAGGAGCTCAAACAGGGTAGGAAGAGTTGGCTCAGTGTTCTCGATTAGTGTTGCCCCTCATCGGAGGGAATACATCCATCAGTCCAAGTTGCTCTCTAAAGAACAAGTACTTTCTCTTTGGTAATGTTTTTGTGATAATATCTGCAATTTGTTCATCTGTCAATATGTGAAGGAGCCTGACAGCTCCTCTTTGTACCATGTCTCGAATGAAGTGATATCAAATTTCAATATGCTTGGATTTGTCATGGAACACATGATTCTTTGCCAAACAGATTCCACTCTTATTTTCATAGTATATCACTATAGTATCTAGGACCTACTCAAAAATATCTTGAAAGAGTTTTCTCAACCAAACTTCTTCGCATCTAGCCATGTTAGCAGCAATGTATTCTGCTTCGGCAGTGCTTAATGCTACAGAATTTTGTTTACTACACATCCAGGATATCATGGAAGATCCAAGACTAAAACAACATCCATAAGTAATTTTCATGTCGAGAAAATTTCCGACCCAATCAGCATCAATATTTATGAAGTTTAACATTTCCTACATAATATCTTAAACCAAGTGTGATCGACCCATGCAAGTATCTCAATATGTATTTGCAATCTATCCAATGTGAGTGGTGGGGCTTGGTCATGAATTGACTTAATGTTTTTACTACATATCATACGTCTGGACGGGTGTTTACAAAAAACATTAGAGCCCCAATCAATTGTTTATACTAGGTTTGATTTTCTATGTTTGGTCCTGCAGCATCTCCACATAACTTCTTGAAGTTCATTTCCATCGGTGTAACCATGTATTTACATTCAATCATTCTAAATATTTCCAGTAACTTTACAACATATTTTCCTTGTGAAAGTAAAATCTTTCCAGGCTTTTGCCACACCTCAAGACCCAAAAAGTAGTGCATGAGACCAAAGTATTTCATCTCAAATTCAAATGCTAGATTCCTCTTACATTCGATCGTCAGAGGCTCACATCCTATCAAGAATAGATCGTCAACATATAAAACTAAAATCAATGGCATACCTTGAACTATTTTGAAGTAGAGGTTGGAATCAACATTGATTCTTGTGAATCCCAGCTTCACTAAGTGACTGTCAATATGTGCATACCAAGCTCGGGGAGCTTGCTTCAAACCATACAATGCCTTCTTCAACCTGCAAACATGAGTTCTTTGATCTTCCACTTTGAATCCTTGTGGTTGTTCAACACATACTTCTTGTAACATGCCATGAAGAAATGTGTTTCTTACATCCATCTGATGAAGAGTCCATCCCTGACTTGCAGCAAGGGAAACTCTAGAACAAATGGTTGTATATCGAACCACAGGAGAAAATATTTTTAGGCCCCTATACTACTAGTGTAACCCCTTATTGTTATTAGTATAACCCCCTTATTATATTTTTGTACCCATGTAGTCCCCATATTGTTATTATTGTGCCCCATAGAAGCCCACTATTGTTATTATTGTGCCCTTACATTATTATTGTTATGTCGGCTCTGATTATATTATGACCCCTTAGACTCCTATATATAGAAAGGAAGTCTTTTCATTTGTATCATCCAAGAATTATTCATTTGTGTAATGTAAAGGAGGTTACGCCCTTGAAGAGGCTGAATTCTAAGGCGTTGATCTATCTTTTCTATGTTTTTGTGAGTTGGTTTCATAACATTTGGTATCAAAGCTTTGGATTCTAGGGTTTCGCTGCTCCAAATAGGTCATCGTGGTATTTTTGTGTTAGGTAAACTTGACTCGGGATAGAATCAAAGTTGACCAAGTTAAACAGTGATGGTTTTGGGGCACATGGTATTGTGCACCCATAGTATTCTACCCATGGTATTATATGTAATGGAGCTTATAAAAGGCTGGAAGGACTTCATTGTAATGCAAGACCTGGAGGTGAACGGTGAAGGCTCACTTGGTCGGACTGGCCAGGGTTTTGGCCAATGCTAATGAGATCTTATTAGGTTGGGTTTTCCCTGGATTTGGGGTTTTCCCGGATAAACATTTGTGTTTATGTGTTTATGGTTGTTGCTGGTTATTTTTATATTTATTCCTCTCAGTAACTATTTATGTTATGCAGTAAATTTCTTAACAACTGGCATCAGAGCCAAATATTGGCTTCAAAGGGATTTTTTGATGTCAGGGGTTTATAGTGCCTGATGAAATCAATGCAGCATTTTTACATATCAATGCATTTGCGATATATTGTTCGAGATTCATGCGGCTATTTAAATAAGGTCAGCAGAAGAAAATTGTTCATGCGGCTTCGAAAATTGTTCGTTTTCTGCTACGTGAGGCCACCGGCGCTGGAATCTACGAGGTTCTAATCAGGCTCATAGTTGAGCGGTTTGATAGAAGTTTCTGAGAAAATCAAATTGAGAGAGGATGGATCAGAATTGCAGTAGAAATAATCAAAAAGAAAATTAATGAAGTTAAAATTATTGCATGTAAATGGGCATACCACTGTAAGACATGGTAAGGCATGTGTACCCCTCAGTAATCACCCGTAAAGTCTAGGTTAGACCTAGGTGATAGGGGGGATGTCAGGTTAACAATACCCCAGGTAAAAACTCTGAGGGGGTAAGAGCTAGAGTGAGCGGGATTGTCTCACTTAGCAGGTTTGGCTGGAGTTAGTCAAGGAACCCCAAATCAAGTTTAAGGGGGAAATTGTTAGGTAAACTTGACTCGGGATAGAGTCAAAGTTGACTAGGTTAAACAGTGATGGTTTTGGGGCACATGGTATTGTGCACCCATAGTATTCTGCTCGTGGTATTATATGTAATGGAGCTTATAAAAGGTTGGAAGGACTTCATTGTAATGCAAGACCTGGAGATGAGCGGTGAAGGCTCAATTGGTCGGATTGGCCAGGGTTTTGGCCAATACTAATAAGATCTTATTAGGTTGGGTTTTTCCCTGGATTTGGGGTTTTCCCGGATAAACATTTGTGTTTATGTGTTTATGGTTGTTGCTGGTTATTTTTATATTTATTCCTCTCAGTAATTATTTATGTTATGCAATAAATCTCTTAACATTTTGCTATCACTATTTTTCTGCGATGTTTCAGAAGCTATAAAGAAACCCATTTGAGAAGAAATCGTTCTAAATCTAGGGTCCGAATTTCAGATCATGTTGCAACATATTTGCGGAGATATAGTCTAAGGAAGTTAGGGTTTTTGTAGACCCCCGAATTACATTCCAAACAGGTCACCGCGGGAAATCATCATAACTTTTGTTTTGAGCATCAGATTGAAATTTCGTAAGAAGTTTCAGAAATAGGATGGCCTGTAGATTTTTTTGTATCAATTTCAGATATTAAGGTCGAAACAGTGACACGTGGTACATCATACAAGTTCGTTATTCTGAAAAGATGTATAATCAGGTCATCTTGGGAGATTGATAATAACTCTTTCTTGTAGAATCCAATTTCGATCAGACTGGTGGCATTGGAAAGAGGACATAGAGGACTACTGCAGGTTGCAATTTTAGAATTTAAAGATTCGAAAGTACAGAGTTACAATCGTTTCAAGATCAAGCTCCTAAAATCAAGAAAAAGCGAGATGAGGAAGTTTGATGGCAAGGATCCGATAAATTGGATACTACAGATGGAGAAATATTTTGATCTACATGGTGTACCATTGTTACAAAAGGTATGTATTTCATCTTCATATTTAGAACCAGCTCAATTTTTATGGTATAAATGGCTTTGTTCTCGTAAACAACTTGTTACTTGGTCAATTTTCACGGAGGAAATGATAGCACATTATGAGGATACAAAGAGTAGCACCTTCTTTAGAGCAACGCCACAACAATTGGAAGAAAAAAGAGCAAAAGGGCTTTTTGACAAAGTGGAAATAAAGATTATGGCAACAAGGAAGTCTACCCCTCACAACTATAAAGATGGAAGTGTTTTTTCTCCTAGCCTTCCACAACCTACAAAGGTTACACCACAACAATTGGAAGAAAAAAGAGAAAAAGGGCTTTGTTACAATTGTGATAACAAATACATTAAAGGTCATAAGCGTGCTGAGAAGAAATTATTTTACATTGATTGTGGAGAGGATGAAGAAAATGATCAAGAAACATCAAAAGTATATGATATACACCAAGAACCAACCCCAGAGAAAAAAAAAATGAATCTGACCATATCTTGTAAAGCATTCGAAAGAATTACTACTCCTCAAACTCTCATGATAGAAGGACATATCAAGAAGTAAAAGGTTCAAGAAGTGAAAGTTCACATCAAGAAAGGATAAATGAATCCAACCATATCTTGCAATGCATTGGCCAGAATTACCACTCCTCAAACTATCTAGATAGAAGGACATATTAAGAAAAAAATTGTTCAAGAAGTGAAAGATCACATCGAGCATCAAGAAATGAATCCAACCATATATTGTAAAGCATTGGAAGAAATTAACACTCCTCAAACTCTCAATATAGAAGGACATATCAAGAAGAAAAAGGTTCAAGCAGTGAAAGATCACATCGAGCATCAACACCAAGTTCTCCAACTTTTAAAGGATAACGCCACTTTTGTTCAAAATTGAATGAAACAATGGGTAGATCAACATCGTAGTGAAAAAAAATTTGATGTAGGTGATTGGGTATTTTTACACATACATCTCAAGCAAGCTATTTATGAGAAGGAAATGTTGGCAATACTACATGCACTTAAGAAATGGCAACCTTACCGAATGGGAAGACACTTCAAGGTAAAAATGGATCATGATAGTCTTAAATACTTTTAGAACAACTATTATATTTAGAAGAACAGAAAAATGGGTCACAAATATGTTGGGATATGACTTTGACATCATCTATAGAAAAGGGAAGCAAAATTTTGTTGCAGCTGCACTCCCAAGAAAGGTTGAGGATGTGGAAGCATTGTTTTGTGCTATTTCTATTATCCAACCAGATTGGATAAATGAAGTAAGGGATGAATGGAAGAAGGATGAAGAAGTATGGTCACTCATTCAAAAGTTGTAGAAGATCCCAATTCAAACAATATTTCCAGAACTTGAAAAGGAAGGAAAAATCATATTGGAACCTGGAGCAGTCACAGAAACAAGAACCCGACAGCTATGAAATTGATCAATTTCAGAGTATCTCATAAGGTGGAAGAACTTACCAGCTGAATATTCCACATGGGAGGACAAGGATTTTATACTCAAGAATCAAGAACTACTCAAGCGTTGAGGACAACGCTTTTTGAAGGAGAGTGGCATGTTAGGCCCCTATACTACTAGTGTAACCCGTTATTGTTATTAGTACAACCACTTATTATATTGTTGTATCCATGTAGTCCCCATATTGTTATTATTGTGCCCCATAGAAGCCCACTATTGTTATTATTGTGCCCTTACATTATTATTGTTATGTCAGCTCTGATTATATTTTGACCCCTTAGACTCCTCTATATATAAAGGTCTTGTCATTTGTATGATCCAAGAATTGTTCATTTGTGTAATGTAAAGGAGGTTGGCCCCTAGAAGAGGCTAAATTCTAAAGCGTTCAACTATCTTTTCTATCCTTTTGTGAGTTGGTTTCATAACATTTGGTATCAGAGCTTTGGATTCTAGGGTTTCGCTACTCCAAATAGGTCATCGTAGAATTTTCACCATAACTTTTTTCTATGAGATTTCAGAAGCAAAATAAATAGCCCATTTGAGACGAAATTGCGCTAAACCATGGGTCTGAATTCAGAGATTTTTGCACAACATTTATGGAGATATGATCTGAGGAAGTTGGTATTTTTGCAGACTCCTGAATTACATTCCAAACATGTGACCTGGGGAAACTCATCATAACTTTCTCTCTATGCATCAGATTGAAATTTTGTCAGAAGTTATAGAAAGAGGGTGGCCTGTAGTTTATTGTGTATATTTTTCAAATCCAAAGGTCGAAATAATGACACATGGCACATCGTACAAGTTTGCTCTATTGAACTAGTCTATAATCAGGTCACCGTGGGAGATTTGGCATGACCCTTCCTTGTAGAATCCAATTTGGATCAGACTAGTGGCATTGGAAATAGTGCACAGAGGACTACTGTAGATCACAATTTTAGAACTAGAAGATCTAAAATTACAAAGTTACAGTTATTTCAAGATCAAACACCTAAAATCAAGAAAAAGCGAGATGGGGAAATTTGATGGCAAGGATCCGGTAAATTGGATACTATAGATGGAGAAATATTTTGATCTACGTGGTGCACCACAGTTACAAAATGTATGTATTGCATCTAATTATTTAGAACTAAATCAATTTTTATGGTATAAAGGTCTTTGTTCTCGTAAACCACTTGTCACATGGTCAATTTTCATGGAGGAAATGATAACGCATTATGAGGATACAAAGAGAAACTCCTTCTTTTACCAATTGATAAATTTCAAAGAAAAGTGTTCAATGGAAGAGCACAATGAGAACTTTCAAAAATTGAATAGAAGGGTAAATTATATTCCAAATAAGCAAAGGATTGATGTCTTCATAGGGACTTTAAAGTATAACGTTCAACATGAGGTTCGATTTTGGGAACCTGATTCATTAGAGGAGGCATTCGAGTTGGAAAGAAAAAATGAAAGTGAAATTATGGAAGAAAGGAATCCCACCACTCATGACTATAATTATGGAAGTTTTTCTTCTCGTAACCTTCCACAACCTATAAGGCTTACACCACAACAATTGGACGAGAAAAGAGAAAAAGGGCTTTGTTACAATTCTGATAGAAAATGCACTAAAGGCCATAAGTGTGTTGAGAAGAAATTATTTTACATAGAGTATGAAGAGGAGGAAGAAAAGGATCAAGAAGCATGAAAAGATGAGGATATACACCAGGACCCAACCCCCGAGAAAGAAGAAATGAATCTAATCATATCTTGTAAAGAATTCGCAAGAATTACCACTGAAACTCTCAACATAGAAGGACATATCAAGAAGCAAAAGGTTCAAGAAGTGAAAGATCACATCGAGAAAGAAGAAATGAATCCAACCATATCCAGTAATGCATTGGCCAAAATTACTACTCCTCAAACTATTAACATAGAAGGACATATCAAGAATAAAAAGGTTAAGAAGTGAAAGATCATATCGAGAAAGAAGAAATTAATCCAACCATATCTTGTAATGCATTGGCTGGAATTACCACTCCTTAAAATATCAACATAGAAGGACATATATAGAAGAAAAATGTTCAAGAAGTGAAAGATCACATCAAGCATCAAGAAATGAATCTCACCATATCTTGTAGAGCATTGGAAGAAATTACCACTCCTCAAACTCTTAAGATAGGAAATATCAAGAAGAAAAAGGTTCAAACAGTGAAAGATCACATCAAGCATCAGCAACAAGTTCTCCAACATTTAAAGGATAATGCCAGTTTGGTGCAAAATCGAATGAAACAATAGGTAGATCAACATCGTAGTGAAAAAAGTTTTGATCTAGGTGATTGGGTATTGTACAACGACATCTCAAGCAAGTTATTTATGAGAAGGAAATGTTGGCAATACTACATGTACTTAAGAAATGGCAACCTTACCCAATGGGAAAACACTTCAAGGTAAAAATGGATCAGATAGTCTTAAATACTTCTTAGAACAAATATTATCTTTAGAATAATAGAAAAAATGGGTCACAAATATGTTGTGTTATGACTTTGACATCATCTACAGAAAAGGGAAGAAAATTTTTGTTGCAGATGCACTCTCAAGAAAGAATGTGGATGTGGAAGCATTGTTTTGTGCTATTTCTATTAGCCAACTAGATTGGATAAACAAAGCAAGGGATGAATGGAAGAAGGAAAAAGAAGTGTGGCCACTCATTCGAAAGTACCAGAATATTCCAATTCAAACAATATTTCCAGAACTTGAAGAGGAAGGAAAAATCAAATTGGAACCTGTAGTAGTCAAAGAAACAAGAACTCAACAGCTACAAAATCGAGCAATTTCATAGTATCTCATCAAGTGGAAGAACTTACCCACTGAATATTCCACATGGGAGGACAAGAATTGTATACAGAAGTATCAAGAACTACTCAAGCATTGAGGAAAACACTTTTTAAAGGAGAGGGGCATGCTAGGCCCCTATAATACTAGTGTAACCACTTATTGTTATTAGTACAACCACTTATTATATTTTTGTACCCATGTAGTCCCCATATTGTTACGATTATGCCCCATAGAAGCCCACTATTTTTATTATTATGACATTACATTATTATTGTTATGTCGGCTTTGATTATATTATGACCCCTTAGACTCCTATATATAGAAAGGAGGTCTTCTCATTTGTATCATCCAAGAATTGTTCATTTGTGTAATGTAAAGGAGGTTTCCCCCTCAAAGAGGCTGAATTCTAAGGTGTTAAAATATCATTTCTATTTTTTTTGTGAGCTGGTTTCATAACATAACCATACAAAATTGTCTTTCAAACCATGAAGCTTAAATTTCCTTATATCTCATTATCATAAGGTCCTTATCATAAATCAATAGACATAAGGACATATTTATGTATCATAGATTAATTTCATACTAAAGTCTACCATATAATATCATAGTGTTATCTACCAGATATCATGTCATAGGGTTTTCTTCCATTATCATAATGTTCTCTACCGTATCATAGCTATTGTTTTCCATATATCATATGATATTGTTGTATGTCATATAATAACTTAACATTACACGCTTCAGTTCTATATGTATAATTTGAATCAACGCTATCTAAATAGTATCCAATCTTAACATCAAGTAATGAAGTTTGTACAATATTTCATATACAAGGTTTTACCATACTATAGAGCATACCATACATATTGTAATGTAACATAATACCATTGTAATGCAATAACACACCATGCGAGATAATATACCTCTCGAATGTGAGACATCGTACACCATACTAATAGCATACATCTATAATGTGAGAGATTTTTGTGATGTGATGTGAGACATCATACTTTAACAACATTAGAGAGCCATGCAATATTCATCATAGAGGAAAGCCATGAAAGACTCTTCATCAACACCATATTGAACTGACATGCGAGATCATATATGTAAGTCTTGTAGTAGATACGAGAGTAGTTCTTTAGCATAAGAGTTGTAGCATATGAGGCAGTATAGTTTTTTAACAAAGGAAACAATATAGTTTTATAACCAAAGCATAGAATATAGTCTTCTATTATTATGACACAAAATTCATATTTGTTGTAGAACTATAATGCCATAGAACTCAATCTTGTTACAAGAATAATATTCCATAAAACATAGTCTTCATTAAATAGATATGTCAGATTACTTATGATCAGGTCTTTTTTTCAGTTTCTAATGGAACCTTGCTATGAAACCATGTTGATTTTATAGGTCACCTGTTAGAATAAGGTTTGTCATCACCTGATAACTAGTTCAATGATCAATTTAAACATTACTTTTGCATAGCATTAAATTTAATTTCATTTAGGTAGTTATATAAAATAAAAACATCAACTAATAAACAGAAGAGAGAAGTAAAGTAACCATGGAGCAGAGAGATAAAAGGCACAGTAAATTAGGCACACTACTAGGGGAAAACCCATAAGGGGAAAACCCAGTAAAAAACATTCCTTATTAGAGAGAGAGTTTTCAGATTCATCGATAATTGTAAATAGCCATAGTAGAATAATAATCAAAACAATAACCAAAATCATGATGAAGTGGCATGTCAAAATAAAAGTAGCTCAAATATCAACCCTCCCTAGAATTTTCTCCTCTAGAAATTTCAACCTCTTCCTAAAAGTTCTGCCCTACTATAATTTTTTTTAATGAAAGATGCATGAGAGAGATTGATGTATCCAAATGAGTAGACATTATCTCCTTTATATAGCCTTGAAGTGGGGGTCGAATGGGTGCCTCTAAGGGGCTCGCACGAATTAATAATTTTGGAGGGAAATTTAAAAATTCAATTTTCCATTTCTTTTTGAAGATGAAAATACTGACCGTGGCTACAATATTTTTCAATACTATCATTCTAAACTTATATTTATTCACATATTTTGGCAAAAATCTAGAATACCTATAACTTTTCTATATTCCCAAATTTAGATTTGTTTGAAATGTTAGAAAAAACCACCACAGATCTACATGGTGGGAAGGAGCACAAAAAGAACACTACACTGTCATCAAAGAAGAATACTCTATAGAAAACTCTGAATCACAAGAAATCAGGCAAGAAAGAAACAACTCTCAAGACAAGCAGGGAGAAAGCCCCGCCCAACAACAAAAATGTGAACTCGAGAACTCCTCATGCATCAACACATATGAGGATTCGAATACTGTACGAAATTAATCTTCATTTAACAGCAAAGCAGATCTCCTATACCAAACTTCTTCTCTGACTATCTTCAAAAGGACGAACACAATAGATCGCGAAGCTAAGACACCAATGTCCCAAGAACCAGAAGAGATGAAAGAGATGCAAGATAAAGGAAGCTGGAAGACTATAGAGAAAAAAAAGAAAGCTCCAACACCATTCTCGCCAAGAAAGACGAGGAGCCACACAATTAATAACTAAGAAAATTATAGGTCCGAAAGACCAATTTGGTCTCAGTGGACATTAACCACCACCGTCATCATCATCATCAAAAGGACTAAAAGAAAATTTAAAATAATAGCGAGCCTAGATCCACCTTAATTATAAATCTATCAAGTTTTAAGAGGGATTAAACCTCTAAAGGTGCAAACCTCTTTTTTGAGTGCAAAACTTGAGGAAAGGTTTCCACCTTAAGAGATTTCATCATTGTGGATGGTTGATATATTTGGAGTTAAGATAGATCTAGGATGGTTATATAATACTATATAATATATATATTTATATCTATGAGTCCATTTCCTATTCCCTCTCTCTATCTCACCACTCAAACATACACAGTCTCTCCCCATATCCCTCTCTCTCTGTCTCTCCCTCTATCTTCCTTGCTTTCTCTCTCTAACACTCTCTCCCTCTCACTCTCCTCTCCCCCTTCCCTCCCGCTTTCCTCTCTCCATCACTCTCTCTCCACCTTTCTCTCTTTGTGCCTTTCTTCTTTGCTCCCTCTCTCTCCCCCTCTAACTCCATCTGTCTCCCCCCTCTCTCTCTCTCCTTCTCTCTATTGATTCCTCTCCCTTTCATTCTCTTCCACCTCTCTATCTCACCCCCATCACTCTCTCTCTCTCTCTCTCTCTCTTCCCTCTAATTCTATCATTATCTCCCTCCCTCTCTCCTTCTCTTTGTTCCCTCCGTATTTGTTCCTCCCTCTCCCTCTTCCCCTTCTCTCCTTCTCTCTCTCCTCTCATCTTCTCCCTCTTCCTTCCTCTTTCCCTTAAGATGTCCCCGTTTCTCCCTTTCCACTCCCTCTCTTTCTCCACCTCTATCTCATTCTCCCTCACTCCTTCTCTCTCTTCCCTCCTCTTTGTCTTGCTTCCTCTCTTTCCCTCTCTCTCACCTCCCCCTCTCTCCCCCCATCACTCTCTCTCTTTCTCTCTCTCTCTTTTACCTCAAGCTTTGTCACTATCTCTCGCCCTCTCTCTCTTCCCTCCCTCACTCGCCCCCATCCCCACCCCCCAACTTCTCTTTCCCTCTTAACTCTCTCTTCCTCCCCAGCCAAGGCCCCCTCCCTGTTCCCCTGCCCCCCCACACTCTCTCTCTCTCTCTCTTAAATTGTTTCCATGATATTGCGTTTTATAAATGAAAAACTAAATTGATTGTAAAATATTGAACATATATTTTGGATCAATCATGCCAAAGAAAACACAATAACGAAAAACTTAAAACAATCCTACACTATCTTTCCTCTATTATTGTCAGTCATTTTGTTTGTTCTCATTGGACCGTTAGTTAAGATGGATCTATGTTGGTTCTTAAATATATTATTTGTATTATATATATTTCACATCTTTATATTACAAGTATTATTTTAAATTTTATTGAAACCTCGATTTAATTTCTATGTGAATCTTTTGAGTAGTGAGGATAGATGGTTTAGATATATTTCAAAATTAATGATAACCTTTTTCCTTTTAGATTTAATTAAAAAAAGTTATAAAATTAATTTAAAATAAAGTATTTATAAAATATTTTG
Source organism: Pinus taeda (assembly GCA_000404065.3). NCBI lineage: Eukaryota > Viridiplantae > Streptophyta > Pinopsida > Pinales > Pinaceae > Pinus > Pinus taeda. The sequence continues at coordinate 31,412 of APFE031489643.1, forward strand.
ATTCTGAAATAAGTTATGATTTTTTGGCATGTGGTATTGATAAGCCATGGTATTGTAACAAAGTCTATTTACATGTTAATAATATCCACTATAAAGTAGCAGTGAATATCCATCATTAAGAATCATGTCATATTGTTATAAAATATTTGACTGTGAAATAAGTTATGGTTTTTGGGCATGTGGTATTGATAAGCCATGATATTGGGCCATGACCTATTCAAAAGCTAATACCAATCAAAATATATCAATTTGTCTTTGAATTTATCTTTTTATTACTAATTGAGCCAACATTGAAATGCTTACACTCATAGCCCTTTCTATTACTTTTAACTTTTTATTTATTACTTAATTTTTATTTTTTTAACTTAGTGGACACATCACTATTAATTGTATATGTTAAATGTTAAACATTTATGGCTACACATCTACCCCTTTACTAGGCCACATTAGATTAATTTTGTTAAATGATAAATGTTAAACATTTATGTTTGACATAATCCTCATACTAGGTTGTAGAGTGCCTCTTAGCACAATAATAAATAATTATAAACTTGGTCTTACACAAAAAACAAATCTAAAAAGAATTATCATGGGCTATTTGACAATGGACACATAAAATGTGTTTAATTACCCCATAACAACTATATTCATGTTTGTATTACATTTGTGTTTAAAAAAGAATAAACATATTAATTTGTTGACATACTACAAAATAAAATAATAACAAATTTGTGTTAATTAAAATGTTGGGTCAGTGGAGATGTAAAATGAGCTTACATGCATCATGGTTTTGAGTTTTTGGTGGGAATTTTGTAAAGTGGTTTAAAATAGGTTTTTGAAAATTTATGTTGACAAAGTTATGAGTGCATTCTGATTGTAGTTAATTTACAACTGTGATTCCAAAAAATCTATACTTAAATCTAAATAAATTAACCAAAAAAATATACCAAAAAACCTTGCAAAACATAAACTAAATAAACTAAAACTATAAAATGTGTTTGATTTACCCACGGTAAACCATGGGTATTTTCCATGGATATGGAACCCTCTCTTCGATCTACTGTGCACGAATCAAGGTTGTTTTCCATCTATTAGCGTAAATTAAAGACCCGGTTTGAAATTATATCTTGTATTTTATTGTATATTAAAACCATATCCAGAGGTCAAACCCTAATTTGCTGAATATTCGTCTTTTTTCCTGCCTAAAGGAAACAAATCATGATAGACGAAAGAAATGAATCCTTAAATCTACTCTCAGAGAAGCACGGACAATTGAGTGCAAGTTCCACTCTTCTTTCCATGCAACATTTATCTTTTCATTGAGCAGATTCCAAAATCCGGAGAGACTTAACATCTCGAACAATGGGTTGGTTTAACCACTTTTTAATAAATATTGGAAGTTGCTTGTATAGGTTGCGTGAGCACAAGGTCACTAAATCTAACGTTTTCTTTCATAAGACACGACCAAAGAGTGGTCCAAGAGTGGGATGTGTTGGAATTTCTTAAGCCTATAAAACACATTTTTGTATTGTTCCAACAGGCCCTGAGCTCTGGTGGGTGAGAGTGAGGAAGCGCATAAGTAATTTTTAAGTTCACTGTTATATATATATATATATATAACACCGGGGTAGACAGAAGCAGATTCCTCAGTCAAGGCATCCATGGCTTCCGATCGCGATTATAAGAAGCAGACTGTTTGGAGTGGATCTCACTCAACACTACACTAATTCCGGCCATGATGACAGCCAAGTAAAGGCATCTTCCTTCCAAGCAAAAAAGGAAGGCCATAATGATGTGCCAGAGTTAAAGGTTTCTGTTTCCGAGAGTAGAAGCTCAGCCGAGGGCTCTAAGGGCCGTGTCCTTCCTTGCCGCTATTGTTCAAAAAAGTTCTACGATTCTAAGGCACTCGGAAACCATCAGAATGCCCATTATATTGAGCAAACGACAATCAAACGAACCCTTTTCCGAATGGCAGTTTGATGTTGTATGGCAATCAATATGGTGTTGTAGGGCTAGCAATATTTCTTGAAGTATAGTTTTATTAATGCTGGGACTGTTTATGGCAACTTTAGATTGAAGTATAGTTTTATTAATGCTGGGACAGTTTATGCCAACTTTGGATTGGCCCCAGTACATTAATAAAACTAGAACTCCACAAATATTATAAGACAACGAACCTACTCATACTCTCTTTACTTCTTTGCTTCCAATAGTAAAAAAAAATCATTTTGTGAATAGTGTGGCAATGGACAGCTTTCAGTATCCTGTTGAAGGACGACAGCCTACTCATTCTTTCTATGCTTCCAATAGCAGACTTCCTACAATTTTGAGTTGCGGAGAGTGGACCTATCAAATAATCAGCCTCGCTTTGAGCAGTGTGCACAACACTTTCACGTCAAATAGTTACGTAGGAGGTTGACTTGTCTTTGCATATTTGAGGAACGCAAAATTTTATATTGTGTGATTGCATTTTGGAAAATTCTATAGCCGGTTTCTGTTGAAATTTTGGGTTTGCATCCCATTACCGTGAGTGGCCGTATAGTGCGCTTAACATATTGTTTGTCATCATATAATTAATGCACCTGACAACCATATTCTTTATATGATTCAGAAACTAAGAAGACTGAGATCTGAAATCTACATATGTGAGAGTACTTCGTTGTCCAACAGAAACATAATTTAGGGGCTGTGTTTGTATAATCGCTTATCTGAGCTTTTCACCTTGGCATTATAAGTCTTCATTTTATGGGCAGCGTATGTTTACCCATAGATTTGCTCTGTATACTGGATTTCCTTTAGACAATTGCAATTTCATAAGTAATACGAAAATTGTATATAGATTTACTTTAAGCAATTCCAAATATATCTGTAGCTTCATGTGCTTGCTCCAAATATATCTGTAGCTTCATACAATTTGGGTTCCACTGTTTGTATCTGCAGGTTTTATGGAAGATATTCATTACTTTGAGAGCCATGGAAATTGCACTAACAATTGATATTTTTTCTATTCTCGTTGAAATAAACAAATGTTTGTTGGGATTAGGTAATGGAAAAGCAACAGGCCCGTACTCCCATAAGGTGCCTCAAGCTGTTCTGGTTTCTATTCTGGTTGCTATTCTGATTTGCATTGGCAGCAGCAAGGCCGCAAGATACCTGTCATGTGCACCGTCTTATTCGATAAATCTTTTCAAAGTTGCATTTATAATTGAGTTATGAAATAGTTCTTTTCCAGTGAATCATTATGCGACATGGGAGAAAATCTTTACAGAATGCTAAAATTTTCATTGATATTAATATTAAATTGATGAAGCATATTTTCTGTAATCATTGTGTATATTAATGAAATATTTCTAGCAATATTTGGAGCACACTACATGATTTTCATGTCGGCCTGATAAAATGTAACAGTACAATAATGTTGAAGATAAAGTTCTTTACATTAATAAAAGTTCTGTTCATTTATACGAAAATTTTGAATTATAGATTATGAGTATGTCTGAAACTTAAGTGTCACGACATAAGAACAAACATGGTATGTTTGGCATTACACCATTCTCTGTATTGTTTCGATAAAACTTCACTTTAGAGTTATGCTTATGGGAGATGTTTTATCAATCTATAATCGTTGAGTTTGTATTTTGGAGTATATTATTCCACCAAATAACAATGTTCTAAAATAGTTTCCCTTACCTCTGTATTGTTTCGATAAAACTTCACTTTAGAGTTATGCTTATGGGAGATGTTTTATCAATCTATAATCGTTGAGTTTGTATTTTGGAGTATATTATTCCACCAAATAACAATGTTCTAAAATAGTTTCCCTTACACCATGGTAAATTATTAAAAAAAAGCAATCCAAAATCAACTTCTTTATTATCTATACAAAGCTCATCCAAAACATTATCTTTAAACATTTGTGCTAGATAGAGACATGATAAATCACTACCCATTTTCTGCTATGTACATCCCACATGAATGTAAAATCCTATCTCTCCACTCTATAAATAGATAAATTAAAGTACCGTTTGGCGCCATTTATTCTATACAATTTGATCCCAGAACAATTCTCGATAAATTGAATAATTAAATGAATTGATGTCTAGTTATAATTAATAAATTTATATATTTTTATGTTGAGGGTACAAGTGGGATATCTTGGGCTCTATGGAAAGTACTGAGAAAAAAACATAGTGGTATAGGAATTTTTGATAAATTAGGATTCTACTAGAGGTGAAGAAGAAATCAATTTACACATCTTTTTGATGTGTTATTGGCTTAGGTAATTGTTAAAAGAAAAATTTGTGAATTGTTAATTGTTTAAAAAAAAAATTGTGAATTTTTAATTGCTCAAAAAAATTTGTGAATTTTTAGAAGGAAAATCATTCTTATTTTGGAAGTATTGCAAGAGAAGATATGATTACATCTAGAATAACCACTTGAAGGATGGTGCGAGAGTATCATTACATCAAGAATAACCACTTAAACGATGGCACCGTGTGTCCTCATATAGTCCTATGATGAGTTAGTTGTGCAATGCATATATACATATCTTAAATGGTAGGGATTATGCTTCCTTGCAATACTTGTTAATTTTGAGTCATCTTTATACTATTATATAACATAGATTTATATTATTATTTTTGTTGCAATAAGGGATTTGTCTTTTAACTTAGTTTGAATGGCAATTCACAAGTGATTCAAACATAAATTTATCAATTAGAGAGGAAATGAGGGCTTCCATTCAAAGATTAGGATGAGATTGCCTTTAAATTTAAAGTATATTTATAAAATGGTGCTTCTTTAAAAAAATAAAACTCAAATTTAAACCTTCTCCAACATTAAAACCTCTTCCAAATATAACTTATTTCTACGTGTGAAATTTCATGGAAACATTAGAGTATTTAGAGCATGTCATATGTTAAGTGTAAATTAAGAAGTTGATGTCAACAATGTCAACTCATTAGGAAATTGGATATATTATATGTTTTCCAACTAAATATTATTTAAATCATCATGTTGTAATGTCATCCTTAAGATATCGAGTGAGCATTGCTTATTGTTCTAAACCTTCAAACATTTAATGTTGACCTTGTGTAGCATAAACTTTGTTAGTAAACCTTACTATTAATTTACACCTAATTACTAACTTAAAGATATTATTTTATTATGATGAATTCATTTGATACAATGGCATTGGTTCTCTTCTATATCAGTTATTAAGTCATATGGTGTGACTTCATTTTTTAAATATGATCTTTAATATCATATTGTTTCTACTTTATATGAATGTGACTTTGATACAAGAAGTAGTTTTATATGGATCTTAGCACCCCCTTAATGGTTATTTTATAATTTTGATTTTTTCTCAAACACATGAATCAATAACTCCGTTAGTTTCGTACTTGCATGACAAGAAGGTCAGTCTTGTACTCACCTAATAGGAATTGATAATCGAGTTAGGTGCATACTCACATAACACTAGGTCAACTCCGACGGCTACTACTATAAATCTAGGCCATATGGCCTATCCTCCTCTCCATAGATCGAGTTACAACAGGGGCATTAAAGCTTGAATCTCTTAGTTTCCATGGTTTCATATCACTGCGATTAGAAATTAAGCTACCCACCAAGACAATGATTATGGAATGATTAAAAACATTAATTAAACCAATTTTTACATATTTTTGTTTTACAAGCATTTCTTGAACCAAGTAAGGCTTCATTTTAGTATGACACAACCCTATTGAAATTTTAGCTTGCAACATAAATTATCACATTCTTAGACTGAACCACTCCCTGAATTCTCAAAACATGAATATTCTGAATTAAATGATTAGACAACAATCTGCATGCATGTTGCATATCTGGGTTATTTAGAATAACTCCCAAAATCCATCAGTTATAAACTATTTTAGAAAAATCTATATTAAGCATCACCTACACTAGATCACTTGTTTTCATATTAAGTGTCAAGCTTTTAAAACATGAAAGTGTCATTTTTTCCCTCTTTTGTTTAGGGATATGGCTAATTAATTCTCTACTACACCAAAAATATAACTACAACAATGATAAACATCAAATATTCCTATGTAAGTATCTCTATCGGTCGAATCACTAAGATTCCTAACCAAAGTGTTTGTCTATTATCTATGATTATATTCTTGATTAAAGGTTTATCCATGTCAATCTCATATTTGTTGAAAATGAAAACGGGGATGTGAATCACTTAAACAAACACACTATTAAAACTTAACCTTGCTAGTAATAATGTAACTTATGAAAAATAAAATATTTCCCATTGAATTATTTTTACGATGAACATAAAATGGAACTTATAAATTTACCCTTTTTTTTATAATAAAATAAAACTACATACTTTAATTCTAAATTTAGGAAAAAAAAAAATTTATTTGTGTCAACATAGATCTCTTGTACTTGTATGTTAAATATAAATGCAACACTATTATTATTAGAATTTTAGAGTATAGTGGAAAATTTTAAGGAAAAAAACACTTGTATCTTTATAAATTTATATGTATTCATACATGTGGGAAAAAACCTAAAAATAGCTATAAGTTATCTTTCTAAATTTAGACTTATTTTATCATAATTTGGTTAATGGACACATGCCATAACTTATTAATTGAGTTTTACAATATAACGAAAAATTTAAAGAAAAATAAAGCACTTGTATCTCTATAAATTCATATTTATTCACAGAGGTTGTAAAAGACCTAAAATACCTATAAATTATCTTTCTAAATTTAGACCTGCATGAAATGAGATCAAAATTTGGTTAATGGACATATGCGATAATCTATGAACCTATTAATTACATTGTGGAGAACATGGATAAGAAATGGGTAGTGAAGATGCATTATTCTTCCTCTAATGAAATACGTTTCCACTCATTGCAAGGGGCAATCATATGGTGCCAAAAATTCACTTGAGGAAAAATGAAATAAGGTTATTTAAATATTAGTGTCTAATAATGGTGAGTGGAATAAGATTTTTAGCATTGAATACAAAATAATGACTTTATTTTCATTTAATTAGAGAGATGTAGATATTAAGAATGGTCACTCCGATTTCTTCGATATTTGAATATTCTAAATTTTTATTTTTCATGAAAATGTACTTAATCAATTAATGAATTTGATTTCTTTCGATAAATCAATAATGCTTTATCGATTTAATAATTATTTTTCCTGCTACATACCTTAATTCGCTCTAATTCGCTCTATTTTTCATGTGAAGTAAATTCATATTTCGTTTTCTTTGTGAATGATAAAGTAAAATTTCAAACTAATACACCAAAATGAATTGATATTCTTATTCAATAAATAATACAAGTTGTATTCAACTCAAACTTCCAATGTTTCCACTTTAATACGATCTTGCTTTTCTAAATAAATAAGAATGGTTACTCATGGAAAATACGTTAATTTATTATGATAATGTTATTTGATACAATGAGGTTGATAATGTCTGTTAAGTACAATGTAAATTTGCTTTTTAAACAATATCTAACTAACGTTTTATTTGTCGCTTACGCGTGTGAAAAATTAGCAATTGAGATAAACCCTTTTGGATTTGAATATATAATTTTTATATTTTAAATTTCTATATGATTAAGTGAAATTTGCCTTTTTCTAATATTGTTATATTATTTTACTCGCCATATATCATGCATATGTTCCTAGTAGTGGAGTTGTTGAGTACTAAATGATGGGCATTCTTTTAATGAATGAAAAGAACACATTCCGACTCCAAAACATGCATGCATTCTAAAGTGTGTGCACATTCACTTAACAAGCACATGATATTGTGATTAAGCATACTTGTGCATAGGAAATGTTCCTAGAGGTAAAAAAGATTATGATATAGCTTTCTTAACCTGGCTGAGATTAAGGGACATAAAAAAACCTAGAAAATATGATAAGAGTTGTTAATAGAGTTGTCTAATGAATAATCTCAGTGATATTTTTTTTTAACCAACTAGAGTGGATTTGTTTTATTCAGAAAACCAATTCGTTGAAGGGTTTCACCCTTAGTACTATAAGTCTACAAGATATCTCCAAATCAATATGTGAAAATAATTATGCATTCCCCAAAGACTGAGATCAAATCTCTATTTTATCATTAGAATATCATCAAAATATCATAGCTTTCTATTTTATAACTTTCACCAAATTGACATTTAAATTATTCAATTAATTGATCCCTTTTATTGACCGATTATAGCCTATAGGAATCAAATAGGCTAATGAGTTGTTCTCTTGGAGTGATCATTCAGATAGGCAAATTACCATCCTCCGTTCCCAAGATTGCTTTCCCTCAAGAAACTACAAACAAGAATTGTACAAAAGATACTCCTTTCCATGTAGAATCCTCTACTAGCAAGCATTTCCACCAAATAATATACTCTTTGATCACTTCGCTCCTTAATTTCCTTTCTGTGATTTCTAAAATCTCCTCAAGTATCAGTGCCAATCATCCCTCCTCATCTTGTGGGTGTAACTTTGTTGACGTAAGAACCACATAGCTATGGACATACCCCTAAACCCATTTGTTCACAATATCTGTCTGCTCTTCTATCTAACGGTGATAATTGGTTGTAACGCCCCTCCATTGTATGTAACACTCTATAACCTACTCTAATAAAGGCTAGGTCCACGGTGTGAGAATGAAAGTAAATATTTTATTATTAAATAAATAAAGATAAAGTAATCACTTGGAAAATGAGACACTAAGAGATGAGATTCTTCCCAAATAAAATTCCATTGGTGAATGGCAAAGGAGAATTCTTTCATAATAAGACTTTGAGATAAAATTCTAGATAAGCTCAATGGATTGGGAGATAAATATCCATTAGGTTTCTTAGCTGGAATAAGATGCTAAGTTTAACATGAAATCCTTGCAGGAGAGAAAGGAAAGATTTTATGGGAAAAGCCTCGTGGGAGAGAAAGGTGAGCAAGATAAACATTAAATTCTTGCACGAGAGAAAGGAAATTTTTATGGGAAAAAGCCTTCTGGGAGAGAAAGGTGATATTTTCCATGGAAGGCCTAGGCAAAATGTACAAAAATATCCACCTAAAAGTGGGATGCCACTAAAGGAAACCATATCATGAAAGAGGGTACTAAATACCCATTGAAGGGATCAATAGAGGTAGTTGATCCACGGAAGGAACTCTCAGCTCGGGGGCCAATTGAAGGAATTTAGTTCTAGGTTGGGTGGATGTGCTCGATTTTCCGAGTGACATTATTTTAATTTCTCTTGTTGGATTCCATTGCATGGAATGTACTGTATGTTTCTCCTTACCTTTTATATTGTCGAATTCTCTCAGCATATGTGCATAGATGCATGTGTGATCTTTGTGTAGGAGGATGATTGAATAATGATGCATGAGACAACTATGTATGATGAATAATTAAGCTTTTAAGGTTGCCACTGTATAGCCAATGGTTCAGGTTATTCATGCTAGGCGTTTTGCACCACGAACTTCATCCACTAAGGGTTTTCTTAACTATTTATTCACTATGATTCATATTGAAAAAGGTATACATGCGAGTACTACTTTCGACTATGATAGTAGGACTATGATCATGACATAGGGCAATGCTAGCGTATATTGATGATAATGTTTCCATTAATGTTCGTGTTTATTTAGTAAAGGAGCAAAATATTTATGCATAATCTTATCATGTGGAATGCCCAAGATTGATTTTTTCCTCTGAGTTGTAATGCATGCATAAGAGTTGATTTTGAATGTAATAGTAAAGTCTATTCATTGAACCTAAAAGTACACATCGTGGATGCAATGGAGAATAGCAGGTAGTTGGTAGTATTGTACAAAGGGGGTATGTGACAAATGGTACCAGAGCACTAAGTTCAATATTGCGGCCTAAGAGCCAACCCACTTCTATAAGATATGAGTGAGATGTAGGTCCTAAAATAGGTCCTAAATAAATAAGAGGTTTCACTGATTATAAAATTGCTATATTCCAAAATCCATAAGTGATTGAAATTCAGTCTTAAAATGAGGACGTTGAAGCAATAGTATATGCAATATAATATATATGTTATGTTACAATATTATATTGATTACTTGAAATCAATGGTAATTTTGAACTAAGGCATTTGAAATCATGGATTTTTTTTTAGCAGTGAAATCTCCTATATTGCTTGTGAAGCATGTAACTAATTGTGATTCCAATTTGCATAAAGGAATCAATTAAAAACAAAAGTAGTCCATCAGATCATTAGATAGTGAATGAAGAAGGGTAGAATCCATACATGCCTATACTAATGTTTCAAGCATTATTCCGATGAAAATTTTATTCGTATAATTATTTTGTAGATGATAAAGTATGTATGAAGTGAGATATATATATATATATATATATATATATATATATATAATGGCAAAGCTTGTATCATGTTATACGAAGGAATATTGATTAAAACATTGCAATGCAGGTGATACTATGATACACTATGTTTAAAGATCATACAAAGGTGTTGAAAGACCAATACAAAGGTACTGATAAAAGGTTTGACTAACATTAGGAAGGTCATATTTATCAATGTATGCAAGGTTAAATCATGACTGTAAAGTTTAAGAATTCATTCTCTCAGATCGTAGTCAATGTCTTCAAAGGAAGATAGTATCAATGACAATAATTCATTATTGACAAACCAAAAATCCAAGCTAGCACTAGAAAGATTATATGGTGTTTTTTTTTGGATAAATATGACTTATAAATAAAGAGTAAGACAAAGTCTAAATGTGAAAACAAAATGAATTAGGCAGTTGATGGAACGAGGGAACCATGATGGATCCTTGAGGTGGTAATGGAAATCGCCTCGCTTGGTTAGAAACATGTGTAGGACTTTTGTAATGTTCAAGGGGTTTAAATAACTTTGGACCTGCATGGACCTACAAGGCGAAGTCCGTAGAATAAAATAAAAAGAAGTGCCTCAGGGAGTATCATTGGCTGAAATGGTTATTGTGGAAAACAGTCAATATCTTCCACCTAATGGTTAGCTGAGTTGTAGAACCTTTATATCCTAGTTTGCTGTGAACTACACAGCCTCTGATAAAATGCATGCAACATAAGTGTCAATGTACATTCATGTTTTATTTATCGGCGTATGTTAGTATATTTATCTATGAATATTAATAAATGTAGTGACCATTGAACCTTCCTTGGGTAGGTACCTTACCAAACACTATTTAACTTAAGTAGTTCCATTGGGTAACGAGTTTTACATAGTCATCTAAGAACTTCCATGGAATCTTGGTTGTGCAACCCACTACAACCTTTCATATTAAATAAAGGTAGTGCCCTCGTGATGTCCTCCCTTCACTTTCCTCTTGCATTGTGGGTGCTGCGAAACTTTCTTGGTTTGACCATCGAAGGAATGAGGATAAAGCATGAGGGATGCTTTCTCAATTACCTTAGAATTGGATTCTTGCTTATACAGCTCATGGGTGTGTAATAAAATTTCCAGTCTTTGAGCTTTAAAGAATGCCCATTTATGAAAACTTAGAAGCATGTTTTATGGGTATATTTAAAGCAACAACACCTTTCCAATCGCAATAGTGGAGAAAATCTAGTTGAGGACGACTGAGTTTCTTTTTGATCCACAGTGTTGATATTTTGCTTTAGCCACTAATCCGAAGAAGTTTGAGTTTCCTTAAAAGAAGTCGGTTAGATAACATTTATCCCTTTGCCAATTCTCATATCTATATTTTTCCCCTTCAGCTGAAGATTGGATCAAAAAGACTCAAGTTTTTTTTCTCACTATCACTCGGTCTGCTCATTTTATCCAATGAGTTGTAGATGTTTCCAAAAGGTACATCACCATTGGATAATGGTTATCCAATTGTTTCGATAAATCTATTGCACCTTTCGGTTATGGACAGAGGAAACACATATTTGAGAGTGTCAAGATTGTTTTAAATAGAGATAATAGCCATCACGTGATGGGGTATAAGTTTATCGACCTTGGGTGTTATGGGTTGTACCTTCCTGGAATGAGACGGTGATGATCATAGCTTCCTCGGAGATATACCAATCCACTATGATCAGGTGTATGCGAGAAAACTAGAAAACTAGAATCAGAAAAAGTTTTTCCCGAGGGAAGTTAAGCTAGCGAAGGCTGATCCGCCATGCTAGTGCACGCAAAGGAGGGAAACCTAATGTAAAAGCTAAATTAGTCAACAATGGTACAGTAAGTCGACTGAGAATCTATAGGTCATGGGTTATGAGTCCACCTAGTGATATCCAACATCTTTGGTGATCACACACATGTGATCAATGGTCTTGGCATGGCTCCTCCAAGATTATTGAGGCAAAAATGTTCATTAAACTCTCTCATAGCAAAGGTGTTGTCCTAGAATTTAAAGGAGGGAAGTATGTTTGACGGAAGAGGGGAAATAAGGATTGGAAGAAGAATCTCGTGGAATGCCAAAGAAGTTGTCCCAGAATGTGAAGCCTAGATTCCATTGGGTTTTTAGGAGTGTTTGGCAAAGAGGCAACCTCGAGTCACACGAAACCAAAGGTGAAATAATTAAATTATGAGTTGTTTGTTTTAATGCATAACACATACCTCCATTAATTACCTCCTCAGAGTTGTGTGATTCCATTATGTGTTCAAACTTTCTTATTTTGCATGACATTATTACATGCATATAATTACATACAATGTATGGCCCTTAGTACGATGGTACACATTTGTATTCGATTTTCTGACCGAGCCTTAGATCTTAACTTGCAAGCTAGTAATTATTGTTTCCTGTAGGTTGCATTGCCAGTTATAAGCTCATTGTCCATACTTCAATGATTTCTCCTCTTACTCTAAGGTATTTCACTCGCATTTGAAGTTTGATCTCTGAAATTCAATTGATTATAAGGATTTGTATTGCCTAGGAACATTTGAATTAAAGTGATAGTGCTCAACCTATACTACTATGAAATCAAACAGTGTCACTAAATAGACAACTGTTGTCACCTGTTTTGTTTTCCATATATTTGTAATGAGATAGCATACTTCTGATTGCATAGATTCACTATGGCATGGATATCCTCTAAATAGTGACACACATGTATTAAACCGCAACATGTGGCTCATTCTTCTTAACATTGTTATTCACATTTCTTTTTCAATAAATCATTGTCAATACATGTAGTTCATAGTAAACATATATTGAATTTATATACTATCCTGTGTTGTTATATTTTGTGGCTCAATCTAGTGGAATCATTATCCATAGGGAAATGACATCGATCTAGATATTAGCGATCACATAGATCATATTATTCTAGACTAGAGATTCTCATCCCTCTTCAATAAACCCATTATGAAAAATTATTTTATTGTAATCCTAGTTACAATAACCTGTATACTCTTTCAATGGTTCGAAGGAAATCGAGTTTTAACAATTTGGATTTAATCGTTGCACTTTAACTTAAATTTTTTCAAGTCTAAGTATGGTATTTCATACACCATGCTAGATAGCTATAGTAGTATTGTGGAGAGGAGAAAACCTGAAAAGTTGAATGGGAATAAATAATTTTTCAATGTGGGTATATAACATAGAAATTCACAGCGATGTGGTGGAATTGAGATTAATACAAAGAATAACAACAATTAACATATTGATAAATTTCAATAAGTAGAAATGGAAAAAATTGTCATTGTTCTATTTTTCCTACCTATTAGTGTTGGGAATTATATGGAAATTAAATTTTTATTTCATTATATGTTATCCAAAACTTAAGTTAGTTTGAATTCTCTTGGAGGGAAAAAAGACTCCATACTATGATTTAAAATTGGTTTAAAATACTTATCCATGATAGACCTTCTTTTAAATGTTCATAGTCAAGCTTGATGAATGAACAACTTCTAAGGTATGATTATTGTATTAAAAGTTTGGATGAGGAATTCTAGTAATGTGGTCATCATGGTTTACTGATATAAATGTAAGTGTTGAATGGAGTACTGATGGAGAAATAAATTTGAATACTATGTTTAGTTGTGTACCAATATGTCTCTTCTGCCATACTATCACCATATTACTTTACTCATATTAAAATTAAATTATGAGTTGCACGATTTCTATGCGTAGTATAATCAAGAACATAACTTAATAGAATGAAGATTATACTTATAGGGGGCCTTAAGGGAAGAAATGTTGAACTCTTATGAGGTAAATGTCAAACAGAAAATATAAAAGCCATAGATCATGGTCAACATGAAGAAAAATTAAAATAAAAAGTATATAAATGGAAACTATAGAAATCTACAAAAATTAATTGTTAATTAAGTGGGTTCCATCCTTAGAAAAATTCTGAAGAATTTACTCATGAAAGACACGTCCTTGTACGAAGTATGAGACTATGTAATTTTATTATTGTCTTTCAATTTAATATTGTTTTGTTGATTGGTGCATCTACATGTAATGATGCAATTCATTTTTGATATGGCTTTTCCAATGGATGAATCATTTCATTCACCCTTAGTAAGAAAATGCTCCAAATATACACTATCGGAGGGAACTAAACCTTACTAGGGTATTATTCAGATATTCAATAGAAATATATGTAATTAATTGGGCATTCCTATTTTGGAACGTACATGTATCATTCAGTAAAGCAATATTTCAATAATTATAACTAAAGTAGATACAAGTACAAATTATATTCCAATTTAAATGGAACTAGGGTCATAGTTGTGAAGGAAATGCACAAGTGCAGTACAACTCACTGTATGCATGTTCGAGGAGATGTCATACATTAATAAATTAGGACTCTAATAATAAGGTCAATGGGACTCACACCAAAAGTACATATAGTTTAAATACATAATGGGAGTGTAAAAGCAACTCCTGGTGCTTCTCGATTAAGAGCAGAAATACAGTATTAAGATTAAGAGCACATTCTCCAAGCCTCACTCAAATTCTAATGTGTAAAAAAATTTGAAAATTAAAGTGTGAAACCTCAAACTCCACAAATTTAATGTACATATCCATCCAGTTATAGATGGGGCTCTGTTAATGTCTCACAAATAAGAACCTTTCAAAAATATGCTTCGAGTAGAATGATTGAAGAGCTTACAAATGTACCGCTTGTGGAAAGTGATAAGGTAAAAATGATCAGTGTGTTTCTACATTATATTAATAAAGTATACTTGCATATTAGATATGGTGGTTCTTGATGCATTAGAGAAATTCAGAGCCTCCTAATGACTGATAGGAATTGTACATTAGTTTCGAAACATGAGTTGTCAAAATTAATAAACCAATCTTTAGTAAACCAAACGATTTCACATTAATACAGTTTATAATAAGCCAAGGATCTTAGGATGGTAGTTAAATAATGCATGCATCAAGTAAAATGGAACATATCAAATGTTCTAAACGAGGAAGAAAGAGGATAACAAATCATGAAACAACTTGTTACTAAATTAAGAAGATGATGGGTAAGTGGCATTCGTTATCAGGATTGTTGTCCACAGAGATATTAGGTATCTAACAATCTATTCAAATAAATGGGCAGCCATATAATATGAAATGCATATTTTGTACCACTAATTCCTATCCAACAATCTTGAAGAAGTTTGCCTATCAAATTGTGTTAATAGTGTTGTATGGTTCTAAATAGGACAACATAACAAGTATTGCATAAACGATGTGGGAATTCATGTTAATGAATTTGATAATTGATAAATAAGTTATATTCTCTTGTTTTTGGGGGTTATTTAATGTTAAAATTATATGTTAACATGTAAATACCCTAGGATCACACCCTGGTACACATAGTGCCTAAAAACTTAGAGAGTGCAGAATTGAAAACTTTGTAACCTTCAATTATGATTCATGTCTAGATTTAGGTACATGCATACTGATTAGATTTGTATATATACTAAATTAATCATGGCCAACAAAGTGTTGGGAGTAGTTGTAGAAAGAGAAAATCGGAAATCATATGGCATAACTAGATGTAGTATGCATGATTTCCTCTGTGTTATCTTATTACTGAAATTTTCCTATGACCACAAGATACATGAAAATGACTTGCAAAATAAAAGCAACTGAATACTTTGACATAAAATGATTTCATTATGCTTTGGTTGCAAAATTGAACAGATCCATGGATTCCTTAATTCTCCAATCAACAAACCAAGCATGGCTTGATTAAAGGTAGTGCGAATAAGTAAAAGAATTTTTGTCGTTGAATTGATGTTTTAATAATAATATTGACATTGTTTGGAAACATGTGGATCATGTATATGTCATGGATATTATGTTATGGACATTAGGTAGTGTGTACACATTACACAAGTTGTACTGTGTACATTTGGTACAGATAGTGCTAGTGTGGATGCAGGTATTACATAACATATGACATGTGTGGTTGTATATACACATGGTTGAGGAGAAGGAAATAGGTGACTTACTAGTGTGGCAACCGATCTAGAGTGCATGCATAGCCAAGAGAACAGTGGAAGCCAAGGATAATTCTCTCATGATAAGACTTCTAGATAAAATTCTAGATAAGCTTAATGAATTGGGAGATAAATACCCATTATGTTTCTTAGCTGAAAAAAGATTCTAAGTCTAACATAAAACCCTTGCAGGAGAGAAATATTTTTATGGGAAAATTCTCGTGGGAGAGAAATGTGAGCAAGATAAACATAAAAGCCTTGTAGCAGAGAAAGGCAATATTTTAAGGGAAAAATCCTCGCAGGAGAGACACACGAGCTTTTCCATGAAAACCCTAGGAAAAATTGATACAAATATCCACCTAAAAGCGAGACACCACTAAAGGAAACCATATCATGAAAGAGGGTATTAAATAAATTTGAAGGGATTAAGAGAGGTAGTTGATCCATGGCAAGAACTCTCATCTTGGGGATGAATTGAAGGAAGTCAGTTCTAGGTTGGGTGGAGGTTCTTGATGTTCCAAGTGACATTATTTCAATTTCTCTTGTCGGATTCCATTGCATGGGATGTATTGTATGTTTTTCCTTACCGTTTATATTGTCAAATTCTCTCAGCATATGTGTATAGTTGTATGTGTGATCTTTGTGTAGGATGATTATTTAATAATGATGTATGAGACAACTATGTATGATGAATAATTATATTTTTAAGGTTTCCATTATATAGCCAGTGGTTTAGGTTATTCATGCTAGGCCTTTTTCACCATGAATTGCATCCACTAAGGGTCGTCTTAAATATTTATTTACTATGATTTGTATTGCATAAGATATATGCGTCAGTAATACTTTCGACTATGACAATAGTACTATGATCATGATATAGGGAAACGCTAGCTGCAGTATATTTATGATAACATTTCCATTAATATTGGTGTTGAGTTATCAAAGGAATGGAATCTTTAAGCATAATCTTATCATATGGAATGCCCATGATTGATTTGTTCCTTCAAGTTGTAATGTATGCATAAGAGTTGATTTGGAATGTAGTAATAAAGTCTAGTCATTGAACCTAAATTCTAGGTTGTGGATCTAGTGGAGCATAATAGGTGTAGTCTCATGCCAAGGGGGTTTATGACATTGGGACTAGGAGTGAACTCGATGCTAGCCAATCTTAAGAACTCTTACTAAACTACATAGAAAAACCGTATGTCCTAACCAATGAAATATACTTAGCTAGCCCATGGAGCCTAACACTTCCCTAAAATAATAATGCATGCACATATGATGCCTTACTCCGATGATATCATGAAGAAATGCGCAAGTTTGGTAAGCCAGTCAATAGCCACATAAATGCAGTCTCAGCCATGTACCTTCGGTAGACCTATGATGCAGTCCATTGACACACTCTCTCAAGTTTTATGTTTTGGAATAGGAAAGGGTTGCAATAAACTTGTAGGACGAGTATACTCTAACCTGTTTTACTGGA
This sequence comes from Pinus taeda, assembly GCA_000404065.3. Classification (NCBI taxonomy): domain Eukaryota; kingdom Viridiplantae; phylum Streptophyta; class Pinopsida; order Pinales; family Pinaceae; genus Pinus; species Pinus taeda. The sequence continues at coordinate 49,348 of APFE031489643.1, forward strand.
AATCCATACACTTACATGTCAGAATAGGTCATCCCTGAGGTCTTCCATGAGAACCTCTCTCTAATCTGGCTGCAAATTTTGAAGTATATAAGATATTTTGCCAAAGGTGTATCATGAGTGGCCATAAAGATCATATCCTTGAGTATGGAATGAAGAACTAAATATATTTTTTCCATGTAGAAGATAATTTCATCCACAGCTCTATATCTTTCATCCAAACTGCGACCATCCATCAATTCACAATGAAAACTTATTCTTGAAATATTATGCTAGCAAGTGCGATTTCAAATTAGTTGAAATATCCATAAGGGAACATACCACCAATTTCCTATAAAGGGAATCATCAACAATATTTTTCTTTCCCTCCATATACTCAATTCCAAAATCATAAGTTTGTATCTTTCTCACTCATTTATACTACCTCTCATTCAGGTCCGTTTATTCTAGGAAATACTACAAATTTTTGTGATTAGTCTTAACCACAAATATTCCACTATCTTGTCTGAACTTTTCCAAAGCATACATAATGGCAAGCATATCCATGTAGTGAATAAAGTGTATCTTCTCTAGTTCATTGAGCTTCCAACTCTAAAAAATTATCAAATTTCTATTCTATAAGAGGAAAAGTCTTATTCCCTCTTCTAACGCATCACACACAAACAAAAAGGGCTAAGTTAAATCAAGAAGTGCCAATATTGGAAAATGCTTATCACTTTATGTTGGATTCTTACTGTGTTTCCTTTTTCCACCTAAATTCCCCTTTCTTCACAAGGTCTATTAAATAACCAATCATTCCCTTAACTATTTCCTCTATGCAACTATCAACAAGTTAATTTCATACCTCACAAGTTTCCAATGTAGGTATGTTGGGTAGGAAATAATTTCCAATGATGAAATAAATAAAGATAAAATAATTAACAAGTCATTCAAAGTCTAACTAAAATGGAGGATTTGGTATCCTCAAGTCATACTCTAGGTATTCCAGCAAAGTCCAAATGTCCAAAAACTGGTAGGGATATTTTAGGAATAGGGTTCTCTTCCTCGCCAGTCTCATCAAACTCCTAATGTTTTCACTTCGCTTTACATTCATCTACCAGGTGCTTAATCCAACCACACAATAAGCATTTGTTTTGTTTCCCAGGTGTGAAGAAAATGTCTCTCAAAATTGAAAAATAAGCCTCATGAGTTTCCAAAGACAACGTAATTAGATTAGCATCCAACTTGTATAAGGAATGCAATGTGTTTGAGTCAAACCCGACCATATTTCTTTGAAGATGAATATATGACACTATTTTATGCTCTCCTTCCTGAGGAACATTTACATCAGATATTATTGTTTGTATTCTACCCTTTAACATGAGATGTATGTAACATTAATAAATAGATAATGTGGCCATAAATACTATTCCTAGTGTAATAACATTCACATGATAAGATTTAGAATTCTCTTTCGGGAAATTATCTATCCTTCTGCTCCAAATTCTCTTCTCACACTTTCCTCCTTATAGATGCAATAGCTCAATCTTCTATCACTTGGAAACATCGAGAGCATACTTGATTCATATTTTCTCTTGGTGCAACACCATTGATCACCATATATAAAACATTCATGGGTACACTATTGTAAATAGCCTATCTATGTAATCAATCATGCATGAAAAGACCTCATCATAAGTTGAGGGAAAAGACCAATCTTTTGGATGAAAAAAAGGATGAATAATTTCATTCATATCGAGATATAAATTATAAAACTCTATGTTATTATAATTTAGTTTGGAAGTCTCAATTGATATAATGATGCCATTGAACTACACTACCTTCTCCAGCATTGTCAAAAGAATTAGGTGAGAAACCAATTGACCATTCCATGATTACTACACTTAAGACCATGATTGTCCACCTAAGATGGTGATAGTTCAGGACCAGAAGCTAAATGTACTTTATGATCAGGCATCATTAGAATTACTAATTCCAAAATGATTTTGGGATCCATATTATCACAATCAAGTAGCTCATCATCATTGTTAGGAAAAATATTTATTAATCCCTAAAAGGCTGTGAATTTCGCTCTGACAGCTTCTGCACCATCAATTTTACCTGTATTCTCAACTATGATGCTAAATTTTTTGAGAGTTTATTCATGAGATTGCAAATCTAGGTCTGTGTTGGCCAAAACTAGTTTCTATCTAAGTTCAGCTTGTTAAAGTACAGTAATAGCCTCTATTAATTAGAGCAGTTAGTTGCATGTGAACTTCAGTAGAATGCTTAGTTGCGAGTCCCAACAAATTTTGGATAACTAGTATTTATAAAATTAGTTAATTATAGTTATCTCTAAAATCTCACAATGCTAAATAATTTTAGAAAATTTTCCATATATTGTTGGCTATGCTCCATGGTTTCTTTTATTGATGTTCGATGTGCATCTACTTTCTCTTGCTATAAGAGTGGTAGCTTGATACCAATGTGTAGAATCACTTCTTTAGGGTTTGTAAAGCCATCCATGTTCAAAGAAGTCACTGCCAGCAGCTAGTGGGTGATCCAACACCATAGTCATGGTGGCCACCATATGGAGGGATGCTAGTGGAGATAATCAACCACCACTACTCTTGTGCCACCATTGTTACATGCAGGGAGAATTTAGCGATCTTGGTAATAACTGCAGTCTGTAAAGCCACTAGCTGAAGAGGAGAGCAGTTGTCAGAAAAATGTAACGAAGGTTAAATTTGGCATGAGTGTGCATGCTATTGAGGATTTACAATTAATTTGGAAATAATCATTTCTTCTTGGAGGTCAAATTCATTTACTAAAACAAGAGGAATTTGTTTACTTCGAGATATAAAGTTGTAGTATTTTTTTATACTCTTTTAATGTTGGAATATTTTTAAGTAGTTTTTTTTATTTAATATATTGAGAAAAATCGGTTTATTTTTGGTGAGTTTTTTTAAAAGATATTTTTTATTATTATTAGAATATCAAAAAAATTAAGGAAAGGGGAGAAAAAGGTTTTTTGTTTTTCTCTACTTCGTTATTAAAAAGGAAAAATGTTTTTATTGAATACCCTTAGTGTTACACTGATATTTTTGTTTTAATCAAATTGAAAATCAAGGAATAGGGTTTCAATCCAATGAAAAATCAAGGAGAATCCCTCTAATCCATAGTGAACAGATGATATTACAGAAGTTAGTCATGGCTTCAATGAACAAAAAAATTACACAAGGTCTCATATTTAATCGTACCAACAATCCAATGTGGGCAATGAATATGAAGAGTTTTTTTGACGAATTTAGACCATTTGGAAGTAGTAGTTACAAAATATAAAGAACTAGAAGCTACAGTCTTAGCATCAATGACAAATTCCCAAACAAATGTTTCCACAAAGAGAAAAACAAGGATTCTAGAGTACTTAGGAATCTTGACAATGAAGTTGAAGACTCAATATCTCCTAATATTGTCACAATGACTAGTTCCCATAAAGCTTGGGAGATTTTTGAAAAGGCATCGCAAGGTACAAAGAAGGTCAATAATGGAAATCTTTATATTTATAGGAAGAACTTTGAAACTTTGCAAATAATAGATTTTGAGTCAATGGATTAGCTTGTGATTTAGGTCAAGAAAGTGGTAAATCAACTTAGAACTCTCAAAAAGGATGTTCCAGACCAAAAGGTGGTTTTGAAAATTCTGAGAAGCCTACCACCTTAATCTGATATTCTTGTGACATCCATAGAAGAAAATAAGAATTTGTCCCGATTTTCAATTGAATAACTGAGAGGGTCATTGTTGAACCATGAGTTAGGGATAAAACGTAGAAATGACTAATTAGAAAATACATTTCAATCTCAAGTTGCAATTGATAGAGGGAGAGGGAAAGGAAGTAGAGGTAGAGGAAGAAGAGGAAGAAGGGGAAGAGAATATTCTAACAACATAAACAATGCATCAATTCAACTTGGACAACCACAAGATCAACCACATAGTCAAAGAGGAAGAGGTCAAAACAACACAGGAAGAGGAAGGATGCAAATGTCACATATATAGTATTATTACTACAAGAATCATATTTTCATTTTGAAGTTGAATGTAGAAAGATGCAGATAGATTTGAACAAAGGAAAATCACATGTTTTAAATACTAATAAAAGTATAACATCATATATGTTTTTTTCTTGTTTGGAAATTCAAGAAAAAAACAATGAAGAACTATAGTAAGTGGATAATGGCTACAATAACTATACGATGGGTAACAAAGATATTTTTTTAAGTTTTGACTAAATAATTAAAACTCAGATGATGTTGAGTGATAAAATTCATGTTAATTCCTTAGGAAAAGGTATTGTTATGATTTTAACCAAGAAAAACTAAAAGAATGGCATTAATGATGTCTATTATGTATAAATTTTGATATATAGGCTATTAATTGTAGGACAAATGAGTGAAAATGGCTTTGAAGTCAAGTTTAAAGGTCCTACTTGTACCATTCTTGATAGGGAACCTAGTCAAAGAGTCATAGCAGGGATCCAAATGAACAAAAATATGATATTTCCTCTACACATGAGCAATGCCAAGCATTCATTATCATATGCTTAGTTTGTAACAAGTTCTGAGGAAAACTGGTTATGGAACCTTACATATGACCACGTAGCTTTAACAATCTTGAAATTTCTCAAAAGAATTCCATGGTTCTAATTCTTCCTATGATAGATGTACATCATAATCCATGTCAAATTTTGGTCGTTGCCAAACCCAAAAGAAACTATTTTCTAGGTGCCACCAACTATAGAGCCAAAAGTTCACTTGACCTAGAACACATATAATGTTGTGGTCCAATGCAAACCCATTCAATAGGAAAGTTTTCTTTATTTTCCAACCTTTATCAATTATTTGAATTAAATGTGTCTCCATCAAGAACAAATATGATTCACTTGGAAAATTCAAGCAATCCAAAGGGATGGTAGAGAAGCAAAGCAACAAGCAAATTAAAGTATTAAGATCAAATGGATGAGGCGAATATGAACCCAAAGATTTTGCAACATATTTTATATATCAAGGTATTAAGAAGCAATTTAATACAAGATACATTCCACAACAAAATGGAGTAGCAGAAAGAAAAAACCAGACCATCATGAGTACGGAAAGAAACAGATTGAAGGCCAAGAATTTTCTAAATGAGTATTCAATAGAAGTAGTATCATGGTTAGTTTATATTTTGAACAATCAACAAACAAAATTTCAAATACAAATTTCCTTTGGAAGCTTGCTGTGTGGTGAAGACAAGTGCATCACACTTCAGGATCTTTGTTTGTGTAGCCTATGCACATGCTCTACAAGAATTGCGGATATTAGAGGATAGAAGTGAAAAATGCATATTTGTTAGTATAGTGAATAATCCAAGGCTTACACATTCTAGAACCCTATCACAAAGAAGACAATTATTTCAAGAGATGTTAAATTTTTTGAACGTCAAACATGGAATGATCAAGATAAAGGGGAAAACAGGAATCAAATTTCTCCACATGCATTTGAAATAGGTGATGTAATAGAAGTAGAGCATGCAAGACAAGGATTGCCACATCTACAACTTCCAGCTGAAAATGAAAACTAAGGTTGACAAAATGTGGACAATCCATCTTTTAGGCAGTGAATTTGAATCCACCATTTTGTACAAAACAAGAAGCTTTACAAAGATTTATGAAGCACTAGATAATGAAGAAGTACATCTTTATTTAATATATTTCCAGCCAACACATTTTGAAGAGGTAGTGAAAAAGAAAAAATGGGTAGAGGCTATGGATCAAGAAATTATAGCCATAAATATGAGTGATACATGGATTCTTGTAGATATAATAGAAGGAAGAACACGAATTGGAGTCAAATGGGTCTATAAGGCTAATCTTAATGAAAAAGGAGAAATTGAAAAGAATCTATCCAAATTGGTAACAAAATAATTTTCACAACAATATGGATGGATTATTAAGAAACCTTTGCCCCAGTAGTAGTATTGCGTAGTGTTAGAACAAAATTAGCAATAGAATTAAATAATTAATGTCTAATTTATCAAATGGATGTCAAATTAGAATTTTTAAATGGAATCTTAAAGGAAGAGGTTTATGTATATTAGCCTCTGAGGTATGAAACCAAGGGTCAAGATTTTTTTTTATATAGGTTACAGAAGGCTTCGTATGGTTTAAAGCAAGCCTTGAGAGAATGGTACAACACAATTAATTCATATATTCTCAATAAAGGATTCAAATGCAAAAATAATGAATGAAATCTCTATAAAAAATATATATGTAAGGTGATATTTTAATTGTTTGCAATTATGATGATGATGTGATTTACATAGGAAATTTGCAACTTGAATATCTTTAAACAACCATGGCAAAGGAATTTGAGATGACCAACCTTGGTCACATGAAATATTTCCTTGGAATAGAAGTTGAACAATCTAAGAAAGGAATATTCATTTTTCGATGAAATTATGCAAGGATATTTGGACAAGATTCATGATGAGTGAATGCAAGCCAACATAGACATCAATTACTCAAGAAACAAAGCTAAGAAAACATGACAATAGTCCAATGGTCTCTTCAACTTTTACAAGAATCTCATAGGTGTAATGTGTATCATAGAAATAAGGGCTAACATAATGTATTTAGTTATTCTTATGTCCAGGTTCATGGAGTCAACAAAATAAATTCATTATAAAGCAAGAAAAATGATTTTAAGATATATTGAGGGAACAATACAATATGCAATTTTGTACAATAATTTAAAGGATGACCATTTTGTTAGTTATATAGATAGTGAGTTTGTAAGAAGTATTAATGACAAAATAGTACCTCGGGTTATGCATTTCACCCAGGTATACGATTTATTTGATAGGCACACAAGAAGCAACCTAGTGTTTCCATTTCTTAAATAGGAGGAGAGTATGTAACAACAACACAAGTAGCACACTAGGAAATTTAGTTAAGAATATTGATAAACGATATGAATCCTAAAAGGAAGGAGCCAAATCCTATTTTTTGTGATAATAATTCAGTTATTTCACTTTCCATAAATCATGCATTTCACTACAAAATTAAGCTAATTGATACAAAATAATACTTCATTCATGATTTTGTCAACATTGGGGATATATATGTTCAATTTTATGGATACAGAGATTAGTTAGTAGATATCTTAACCAAGCCATCAGGAATAATTTTTTTTAAGTTTCATAGATTACGTTTGGGCATTTTCAATTATGTAACAATTGGTATTAAGGGGGAGTGTTAAAGTATAATAATCTCCTTTGTTAACTAGAGTGAACAATTAGCTGCATGTGCACTCTAGTGCGACACTTAGTTGTGAGTCCCAACTAATTTTGGATAACTAGCATTTTTATAATTAGTTAATATTGGTTATCTCTAGAGTATTGCAGTGCTAGATAATTATACAAATTTATCCATGCATTGTAAAATTTATTTAATGATTGGAAGGGAAAGCTATGCCCCATAAGAATTGCAAAAGTGATAAATAAATCCTTTCCCTCTAGTAGCACATAGCTGACACTAATCATTTTTTGGAAATACCAAAAACTCAGCCAAAACTTGCTGCCAATTGATAAGTGTAAGATTCATCTTATGTCAGAGAAAAAGAAGAAAATATGTTGCAAGTTGAAAATTGGTCTACAATGCAAGGAATAAGGAATGGATGCACAATATATACCATGATGAGGGTAAGAATGAGAAAATAACTTTCCCAAATATTGAATTCCTTTTTGTCAATTATTTATTGATCGCTTTGTTCTAATATCACCAATAAATTGATCAAGAATGTCTTCCTCACACATGGTAAAGGTTATCTCTAACACAAGATTTGAACAATAAAAGGATAACATTGCTATAGAATGTGGCATAAATTGCATTTGTTCCTTCATGTACATCTCTCCTCCTAAAAAATGAGTTTCTTGCATGTGTTCTAAGAACAATTTCAAAATTAGATCTTGATATCTTTGTGTTTGGGGAAATATATGGATAATGTCCCATAGTAATGTTTGCAAGAACCTACTAGGGTAGACAATTTCTATCCGATTGTTCCTTGACATCATTCAATTTTACCATCTCTACATCTACAACACCACAAAAGTGCTTCAGCTCTCTAAGTCTTTGATATCAATGGAAATCCTAATAGAACACTCCATGTGTCATAATCCTTTTCATAATCAAGATATTTGACATGTGCCCTTGCAATTCTACATAAATAGTGTGTCATTTGAGGATTATCATCTGTTTCCTTGGTAATTTCAATATTTAAACCAAAAGCCTCCAAAACCTTACCAAAATATTCATATTCTTCATACAATTCAACAGGACCCTACTAAGCTTGTGGGGTTGATCGAATGAGATCAACAACTTGTTGTTATGAAATTCAGGCATGATTGTATTGATTCCTATAGAAGAGGGACTTTCCTAGTGGTTTAATATATACATAGCTTTTTTTTACTCCGTGTTTCTTGATAACTTGCATATGCACACCATTTCCTCCTATTTTCCCTTTGAGATGGCCTTCAAAGGTGTTTCTAGTACACTAATTCTACTATTGTTCTTTAGCTCTACTTTTCCAATCGTCATATGTTGTCTTTGTTCTTTTTAGACATAAAATTCCCACATATACCCCAAATAAAGTGCATGGCCTTCATTACTATCTAGAATAACAACATTCTATCCCAACACACCTATTTTTATTTTATTTTTTATGAACCATCTGCAAAAATGGAAATTTGCACATCTCTGATGTAGATTGGTTGTCTATGATTTTCATTGATTGCTCGATAATGCTTGTAAGCTTCACCTTCCAAATCAAAGGGGAACTAATCCAAACTGACGAGCTTCTTATGTAAAATCATAGGGCTTTAATTTTTAGATGGAGCCATTTTGTGCAAAACAAATTATTAAAATTTTCTCCAATAAGAATTCCATTGTAGAAATGATGCATTTTCTCTTTCACATCTTTAAATTCAAGTTTTCACATCATCTTCATTTTCTAAAATACAAATGTCTTTTTTGGCATTAATTCTTTCCTTTCCCTCTTCGAAAATGTGTCTCGAAACCCTCTCTTCAAAACAGTGAAATTTATCCTCTTTGGATTTATCATTTAAATTTACGAGTGCCTCTTTCTCAAGTTGAACTTGTGTTATTTTTCTTCCTTCTTCTATTAACATTTTTTATTTTTCTTTCCCTTCTTCCTTACCGACATCTTAACATTTTTCTTGTGCACTATTGATTACGATCCCAATGTCCTTTGTAGGAAAAAAGATGTCTCCTAAGTTTATTCATGTTTCCTTCATTATTTCTCGTTCTAGAATATTTAATTTCATTTGTATCTATTGATAATTGAGATTCCAACACCGCATAATTATCTAGCAAGATCATGAGATTATTGTCATAGCTTTCAATGTTTTGCAACAAGGGTAACATGTAATATTGTTCATTAAAGGTTTTAATTTTTTAATTAAAAGGACTAGTTCGCAAATAAAACGAACTAGAAGCATTTCTAAAAATGAACCTTAAACTAGAAACCCCTTATGTTGGCATGATACATAGCTCTGATACCATTGTACAACCCCATTCTACTAGAGAGAAAAAAATAGCTAATACACACAGTTAAATTCAACCACCATAACACATATACTTATGAATATCACTATAAAACCCCTTCTTGCTAAAAAAATAACTTAACCATCATACCATAATAAAGATATACCACAATAAAAAAAATTAGTCAATATATTATTAATATAACCTAGAATTACATATTGGAGAAGCCTTTTGAGTTACAAAAATAGATTTCTAGTTGCACCCTCAACTTGGGAATGAGATGAATCTTCAGCAATAGATACTTGTGAAAGATCCCAGTGATATTTATTTTTTAGTAGTTAGGTTGGATTTGTTTCACCACAAAATGAATTTCTCTCAACAGTTTCACCCTTAGAGCTCCAAAACCACAAGAGCTCTCAAAATCAATATGAGAAAATGAGTATACATGCCCCAAAGAGTGAACTCCAATCTCTCTTTTATCATTAAAATACCACGGTTCTTTATCATTGCTTATTAGAATACCATGGGTTTATCATTTATAACTTTCACCCAAATGGCATTTAAATAACTAAATTAATTGATCCATTTATTTAGGCATTTATGGCATAGGTGAATCAAAATGGCTACTAATTCTTTCCCTTCGATAGATTGTTGAGAGAGGGATATTACACTTTGGGATCTTTTATTTTTTATCGTATTTTACATATTATGGCCTTGATTGGCACCCTTGAGTGTGAAAAAATTTATTGATAACATTAAATCTCTCCCTCTCTCTCTCTTTCTCTCTCTTTCTCTCTCTCTCTCTCTCTTCTCTCGCTCGCACTTCGCCTCGCTCGCTCCTCTTCCTTCTATTATCCCTCTCTCCTCTCTCCCTCTCCCCCTATCTCCCCTCTTCCCTCGCTCTCCTCCTTCCCTCTCCTCTCTTCCCTCTCTCTCCTCTCTCATCTCTCCTCTCTCTCTCTCTCTCTCTCCCTGCTCTCTCTCTCTCTCAGTCTCCTTTTCACGTTCTCTCCTCTCCCTTCTCTCCTCTCTCTCCCACTCTCTCTCTTCTCCCTCTCCCTCTCTTCCCCCCCCCCTCTCTCTTCTCTCTCTCTTCTACTATCTATCTCTCTCCCCCCCATCCCTCTGCGACTTCTCTTAGTATCTCCCTCTCTCTTCCTTCTCCTCTTCTCCTCTCCCTCTCTCTCTCCCCATTCTCTCCCTCTCTCCGCCTTCCCTCTCTCCACTCCCACTGTCTCTCTCTCTCCCTCTCTCCCCTTCTCTGCTCTCTCTCTCTCTCTCCTCCTCTCTCTCTCTCCTTCGCTCTTCTCTCCTCTCCTCTCTCTCTCTCTCTCTCTCTCTCTTCTACTCTCTTCTCTCTCTCTCTCCTCTGCTCTCTCTCTATATATATATATATATATATATATACTATTATATATATATATATATTCTATACTTCCCTTCCTTTATATGTATTTACTAATCCCTCCCTCACTCCCTCTCCCTATCTCATTCTCTTCCACCCCATGTAATTTCTCTCTCTCTCTCACTCTTCCTCCTCCACTTTCTCCAAACCACTCTTTTCCCCCACCCCCGTAATTCTCATTCACTCTTATAATCTCTCTCACTCCTCCCTCTCTCCTCCCCATACCCTTCCCTCTCACACACACTCTCTCTAAATCTCTTAATATCTCGTTCACAACATCCCCATCCAAATTTGTCCCTTTCTTCCTTCTCGTGTCAACCACATATATGTCCCTGCATCTCCCTTCCCTACACTCTTTCCTTATCTGTCTCACTTTTCAACTGTCGCTCACTCACCAATTCACTCTTCTATACCCCCTCTCTCTGTATCTCTCTCCCCCTCTCTCCCTCCCTCTCTCACCCTCCCTACCCATCCTAAACACACTTCAACGATTTCCCACCAACTCATTCTTCCCTACCTCATGTTCTCCTTCAGTATCTCTCCTTCTTTCTCACTTTATCTCTATTGGCCACTCTATACCTCCCTCTCTTACCATCCCCAACACACCAAAGCCACCACAACAATTTTCCATGTGTTAAATCCACTAGATACAACAACAAGAGCGTATTCCAAACACTATAAATATGCACACATTTTAGGCACTAGGAACATGCACATGTTGTTTTGAATTTATGTTTTTCTTGGTTGGAATCCTAGGTACATAGTGAATTAGTTTCTTCCAATATAAGGTTGGCATTGGAAACCTCATGGTTTGGGCTACAATTATATGGAAACATCTACTTTTGAGAAAACATGTATCTCTATCTTTGATGTTATTTTTCTATATACTAGACAAATATTTTGTCCATGAAACTACATACACATATAGAATCAATTGTGTAGATTGTATATGTGCGTGTGTAGTTTTAATTTTTTTAATACATTTTCCTCTTAAATCTTAAAAGAAATCTCTTGTCTATTTCCCCTATAACTTTCTAGCCCCTTGACTATATGGAAAATTAGTTATATGGTGAAACAGAAGACAATAAGACCTACAATCTAAAAAGAAAACAAAATGTTTGATAACTGTAAGACCCTTTTTTGTTGCATTAATGGAAGACCTTTTCATTTCAAGGATATATATATATATTTATGAAAATTATTTTTGCACAAAACAATATTTTTTTTGTTCTCTACAACCACACTAGTTTTTGTAGCAATATTCCATCATTTAGGTACTCAAAGGTTGCATTGACAAAAGCATATGGATATAATTTGCATGAAAATTAACTAATCAATGTCATGAAAATTTAAAATTGTGGTAACTAGACACAATATCTATAGAAAAATTATATATTCTAAATTCCAACTAATCTCCTACATTTCATATGTTTACACCATCTTCATGTTCATTGAGTAAGGACCTCTAATTATCTATCCAAATTAACATATTCTTGTATTTCTAAGTCTGCACTATACTTCATGAGAGACCATCATTAACTTACTTTAATGCTAAGTTATTTCTAAACTAAAAATAAATACATATATATGATGATTATTATTCACTTATCTATTATTACATTTTAACTAATTTACTTATTGATACATATTATGTCTATCTTTTTAACTTATTTACTCTATACAAAAATTGAATGGGTTGGAAAGATTTCATCCGTTCTTTCCACCACTCAAGATAACCCCAATTGACACATATTATGTCTACTTTATTTAATTGTACATTTTTTTCTTGATTAAAAAAATATGAAATTTTTTTAATTATTATAATTTAAATTCCATATAATAACTCATCACTAAACCTATTAAAAATAGTGATCAGTATATTCTTAAAGTAGATTTTTATGTTAAAATTAAAAATTTGTATTCTCAAGAAGCTCCGCCAACCATAAAACATATTTAATATATTAATTTTTAATTTAAATTATAATAAATAGCAGTAATAATAATCATATATATATCTTATTGATAATTTTATATTTATTTAAAATTATTATTAAATATATTCGTTAATTAATAATATATAAAAAATTTAAATATATTTAATAAATAAAAGAATATTATTTAATAAAATTCGATTTTATAAATAAAAACTCCAATCTTGAAATTCCACTTTTAAATATTCTTGTTTAACTAATCATAAGATGATTAAAAGTCCAAATTAATAAATCATAACGAACATTTTCAAAAGATTACAAAAAAAAAGTTGATTAAAACTATTAATTGATTCACTTATTACGAAATAAAATAACAATAAATTTGAATTAATTAAATTGATGCCCCGAATTCGACATGTAAAATGTGTTTGATTTACCCACACTCAACCAAGGGTATTTTCGATATACGAAGTCTGTCTTTGATCTATTATGCACTAATCGTAGTTGTTTTTAACCTTTCCCCGTAAATCAAGCAACCCAGGTTGAAATTATATTTTATATTATAATCATATGCAGATAACAGTTCAAACCCTAATGGGTGAATATTCGTCAACTTTTCCGGGAAAGGAGGCAAATCAGGGTAGACGAGAGAAAATAATCCTTGAATCACGATCAATTGAGTGCAAGTTCCACTCTTCTTTGCATGCAACATTCATATTTTGCCTGACCATATTTGGAAATCTGGACAGCCCTAACATATCGAACCGTGGGTTTGTTTGCCCACTTTTCAAGAAATATGGGAGGTTGCTTCTAGACGTTAGGTCAGCAGATGGTCACTAGATCTAACTCTTTCGTAAGACACGGTCAAATAGTGGAATGCGCTGGAATTTCTCAAGGCTATAAAACACAGGACCTCACCTTTTTTGGGTGAGTGTTAGGAACCGCAGACAGTAGTTTTTAAGTTCGGTGTTAGACAGAAATATAACACTAGGGAATACGCTATCAGAGTCCAGAGATCCATGGCTTCCAACGGCGATTATAAGAAGCATGGACCCAGACTGTTTGGTGTGGATCTCACTCAACGCTACACTAATGTCAGTCATGATGACCGCATAGTGAAGGCGATTTTAGGGGGAGAAACCAGTGAAAACAAGAAAAGCCATAGCGACGTGCCAGAGTTGAAGGGTTCTACTTCCAATAGCAGAAGCTCCGCTCAGGGCTCAATGGGCAGCGTCTTTACTTGCCGCTATTGCTCAAAGAAGTTCTGCGATTCTAAGGCACTGGGAGGCCATCAGAATGCCCATAAGATTGAGCACAGGAAAAACAAAACGAATTTTCAGAATAGCCTGCCAACTAAGAGTTTTCAGTATCCGGTTGTAAGGCAGCAGCCTACTCATGCGCTATTCAGAACGAATCATTTTCAGAATAGCCTGCCAAATGACAGCATTCAGTATCCTGTTGTAGGGCAGCTGCCTACTCATGCTCTTTTTGCTTCCAATGGCAAAACGAATCCTTTTCTGAATACTCTGTCAACTAACAGTTTTCAGGATCCTTCTGTTGTAGGGCAGCAGCCTAATCATCCTCTCATTGCTTCCAATAGCAGACTTCCTCAAAATTTTGAGTTGCAGAGAGTGGACGTATCAAATAATCAGCTTCGGTTTGAACAGTTTGCCCAAATTTTTCACGTCAAATCGCCATCGAGCTCTTTCTCCTCCGTGAAAAGGGCCAGAAATGACATCGAATTGGCATCAAGGTGTTTGCCTTCAGTGAAAAGTGCTGGATCTGGAAATCCTCTTGTAAAAAGGGCCCGAAACGAAGATCCTAAGCAGCGCAATACAACACCTAGCCGTATGGAAGATCCTGAGCAGCACAATACAACACCTGACCGTATGGGTACTCTCAGTACAGAAGATGTGGAGCTTGACTTGTCTTTGCATCTCTGAGACTGAGTTTTATCTTCAAATGTTGACCTTGCATCCCTTTTACCAGAGTGCCCATATTCTTTATATGATTCATAAACTGCAATATATCTGAGGGTACTTGGAAATCTGCAATATATGTGAGGGTACTTGGAAATCTGTATAGGGCGCACTTTACTACCATATTCGAATCCGGATCTGAAATCTGCAATATATGTGAGGGTACTTGGCTGTCGAACAGAAACATAATTTAGGGCTGTGTTTGTATACTCGTTTGCTTGAGCTTTTCAGCTTGGCTTTTTAAGTCTTGATTACACCACCCATCTTTATTAGCCTTTCACCCTCTATTTTAGATGTATATTGACTGTACATGGGTTTGACAATTAGCTTTGTATGCTGGAATTGCTCTAAACGTACAATTTGGTTAGTAATATGAAAATTGTATATGGGATTTATTTTAAACTTTTTTGGTAATATAATGGTATATTGGATTTGTTTTAATCGATTCTAAAAGTAGATGGTGTGAAATTGGTGAGTCTCAATTTGTATAATATTTAATAAATAATGTGTTCTAAAGATTTTAAAAATTAAATTGTCACATTGTATTATAATTAAGACATTCTATTATACTTCTTCGTTACATTAGTGATGGGTTATTTAGAATTTATGTTGGGTTATTTAGAATTTACAGATGAGTTATTTTGGAATTTTTATTTAAATAGGTTTAAAAAATAATTTGTATATTGAAATCTAAGATATTTTTATTCAATAAATATAAATATTATTTGTTAATTTATAATGTATTCCAATTAATATAAAATTATTAATTTTATTTTAAAAAATTCATTTATTAAATAATTATAATCTGCTATTTATATTTTTACAATTTTATATTAAAAATTTCTTATATTTATATTTTTTTTAATAAAGTTGTAATATATGTTTTTCGCTTCTCACAATAAATTTATTGTATTCTTTAATATTTATTATTTTTTATCTAATTAATTTTTTAACCTTTTTTATATAATATAATTCAAAGTTAATGTTACTAATAAACAAATTTATTTTTTAATTCTTAAATGCCATCTATATAACATACGATATATTACTATATTTTATTGTAATAAAGAAATTTTCTTTTAACTAGTTTGAATGAAAATTTATAAGTGAACCAAATATAGAGTTATCAATCAAAAAGGAAATTAGGTTTTCCTTAAGAAGATTGGGATGAAACCACATTTGAACTTAATGTATGTTTATAAAATTATTCTTCTAATAAAGTAAAAATAAAAACATAAGTTTAAATTCTCTCCAACATTAAAACCTCTTTCAAATATAACTTATTCCTATAAGTGTGAACATTCATAGAAACATTATAGTATTTAGAGAATGTCATATCTTAAAGGTAAATTAAGAAGTTGATATCAACCATGCTAACTCATAAGGAAATTAGATATATTAGAGATTCACAACTACATATTTGTGAAATCATCATGTTGTAATGTCACCCTTGAGATATTGAGTAATCATTGCATATTGTTCTAAAACTACTAACCTTTAATGTTGACCTTGTTGACACACACTTTGTTACTGGACCTAACTACTAAAATTACTCACCGATTTAAGAGTTATTATTGCATTGTCAAATACTATTATTTTTGTAAATAAAGAAGAAGGTTTGCAAACATGATTAGAAAGAGACTATTTTATTATAATGAAGTCATTTAGTGCAATAGAATTGATTTCCTGTTATCTCAATGGCTAAGATATAGTCCTGAAAGGATATTATTTTATTATGAAGTCATTTGGTAAGTTGGTTGCTTCCCTTTTATGTTAGTCACCAAGTTGTGCGATAATTTGTGCTATCAGTACAATATGACTTCATTTGTTAAATACGATCTAACTATTATTTTACTAGTAATTTAAATGAATGTGAAGTTATTATAAAAAGTAGTTTTATGTCGATTTGAACACACCTTAAATGATTATGGTATACTCCTTATTTTTTCTAACCAAATGAAGTCATTCGGTACAATAGAATTGATTTCCTTTTATCTCAATGGCTAAGATATAGTCATGAAAAGATATTATTTTATTATGAATTCATTTGGCACAGTGGGTTTGATTCCCTCTTATATCATTAGCTAAGTTCTACGATAAGTAGCTAAGTTCTACGATAAGTTGTCCTATTAGTACAATATGACTTCAACTGTTAAATATGATTTAATTATTATTTTATTAGTAATTTATATGAATGTAAAGTTATTATAAAAGGTACTTTTATGTGGATTTTGACACCCCCTAAATGATTATGGTACAATTTTATTTTTTTGTAGCCAGATGAAGTTGTACTATCAGTACAATATGACTTCATTTGTTAAATATGATTTAATTATTATTTTATTAGTAATTTATATGAATGTGAAGCTATTATAAAAAGTAGTTTTATGTGGATTTTGACACCCCCTAAATGGTTATGGTATAATTTTATTTTTTTTGTAACGAGATGAAGTCCTTCGGTACAATATAATTGATTTCCTTTTATCTCAATGGCTAAGATATAGTCATGAAAGGATATTAGTTTATTATGAAGTCATTTGGTACAGTGGGGTTGATTCCCTCTTATGTTAGTCGCTAAGTTATGTGGTAAGTTGTGTTATCGGTACAATATGACTTCATTTGTTAAATATGATCTAACTATTATTTTATTAGTAATTTATATGAATGTGAAGTTATTATAAAACGTAGTTTTATGTGGATTTTAACACCCCTTAAATGATTATGGTATAATTTTTATCTTTTGTAACTAGATGAATAGATAATTGGGTCAGTGTCGTACTCACATGACATGATAACAATTTCAGTTGCTACCACTATAAATTTGGTGCCTATAACCAATCCTCCTCTCCATAGACCAAGTTACTCATAGTTTCCATGATTTCATATCACTTTGATCACCGATTGAGCTACCCCTAAGACAATGATAACAATATAATTAAAAACATTAATTAAACCATTTTTTAGATGTTTCTCTCTAACAAGAACTACCTAAACCAAGTAAAGCTTCATCCTATTATGACATAACCCTTATAAATGTGCAGCTCGCAACTTAAATTACCACATTCCCAAATTGAACCACTTCCTTGATTCTCAAAACATACATAATTTGAATTAAACTATTAAACAATAATCCAAATGCATATATCATATCCCCATTACTAACAAATAGTTCTCAAAATCTAAAAATTATAAATTATTTTAGAAAAAACTATATTAAACATCACCTAAAGTAGATCCCTTCCTTTCCTACTAAGTGTAAGTCTTTTAAATCATAAAAGTGTCGTATTTCTCCTCTTTCCATTAAAAATACAAATAATTAAAAATAATAAAAATAATAAATAATAAATAAAATAATAATAAATAATATCTAACTATTAAATCACTAAAATCCATAACCAAAGGTGCTTATCAATTAAAAAACTATTAAAAAATAATCTGGCTAAAAATAATGTAACTAATGAAAATAAAATATTTCCCTTTGAATGATTTTTACGACTAAGATCAAACGAAACCTATATATCTGCCCATTTTTCCTTTCGTAATTAAATAATTCTATATATATACGTCTATATAATTTTGGAAAAATGGAATTTTGTGTGTCAACATATATCACTTGTCCTTGTATCTTAAATAAAAGTGGAACCCTATTGTTATTTAGAGTTTTACAATAGGTTAGAATTTTTAATAATAATGAAGTATTTGTATATGCTGATTTTTTAGATCACGTATTAGAAAAAATTGAATTTAAATATTAGTTTCACATAACATTAAATTAAATTAAATGTTATTTAAAAGAAAAAATCAATTAATAAATATGAGAGAAGTAATGTAATTATGAAATAAAGGAAAAAAAATAAAATATAAAATAAATAAATAAGCACATAGCAACGGAAAAATGGAAAAATATATAAAAGGAAAGTTGAGTAAAAATTATTTTTTATGAGAGAGTTTCTAGATTTATCTATCCATCCTAAATAACCATATCCATCCTAAATAACCATAGGATAATAGTAACCAACCATCATAAATAATTATAACATAATAATAATCAAAACAATAAAGAAAATCATGATGGAGTCCCATGTTAACATAGATTTCGACTTTGCCTAGATGTATGAGACCAAAATGATGTGTCTAAATGAGGAAAAATGATAGAGCACTCTACAACTCAATATAGGAGTAGATCTCTAGAGATAAATGTTGAACATTTAACATATCTTACTTAAAAATAATAAAAGGTTAAAAATAAAATAGAGTCAAGTATCGTGGAGATGTTGTAGTGTAAACATTTAAATCTTAGCTCAATTAATAATAAAATATTACAAGTAATAAAAGTAATAAACTTTAATTTGTTATATTGTAATTTTGTTTCCGTGCATCTTAGCCCCTACAACTCAAGTTAGAAATTATATTCTCCGGAAAAATGCATAAATAATTGTAAGTCTTATTTCTCAATGCTATATTAAGAATAGTTGATAGACAACTAATAATAAATTGAGATGTGAAGTGCTTGCTCAAAAAAAAAAAAACTTGGATAAGTTTTGGTGGGTAGTAACCTCTAATAATTCTACACATTTACAATTTGAGTCATTCATAAGTGTTCAGGAGAACATAAATAATGGTGCGATGTAACTCCTATAAGTATATTTTTTTACATCTTATTCCTCTTCATTTTTTATGCAAAGAGCTTGCTTAAATTATAGTGGGAAGCAATTGATGATAGATATGTTATTTACTTGAGTATAAGTTATTTTCAAGTGATCTAAAACTCATGCATGCATATTGCAACTATATCCATAAATTATGAAATAAAATATGTAAAGTAATTATCCACATGGAATTATATTGTGCAAAGGATGCAATAAGACATTCAAGTTATGGTCCAATCAAATATTTCAAAATGATTTTTTAATAATATTTAAAAGTAATATATATATCTTTCAAAGTTAAACATTCTAATTTTCATTGCTCAATGCTAAACTAATAATGATTAAAGAAACAAATCAATTGTTAGATTGTTTCCTTTGTAGGGACTAATAATGATTCCATAACCATATTCAAATTTAATTAATAAACGCATAAAAACTCAATTCTTACAATAAAATTACAATATAACAAGTTTCTTAACCATTGATATGTACCCCCAATATACCATGGATATTATTAACTTGTAAATAGGTTTTTTTACAAAACAATGGCTTATCCATACCACATGCTAAAAAAATCCTAATAATTTAATAATAAACAATTTAAATGCAAAATATTTTAGACATTGCATATAACATTGATTACATGGGGTGAAAATTCTCTATCATATCGATGGAGGGGGGTGCGGGGTGAGTGGCGAGAAGTAGAGAGGGAGGGACATAGTGATAGAGTTGGAGGGCAGAGAGAGGGAAAGAGAGGATTGAAGAGAGAGAAAGGGAGTGAGATGAGAGAGGGAAGGAGAGATAGAATGAGAGAGAGAGATGGAGTTGGAGGAGGAGAGAGAGGGAGGGAAGAACATAGACAGGGAGATAGAGGTAGAGAGAGACTGAGTGACATGGTAGAGATGGAGAGAGAGAGAGATAAGAGATGAGGGAAGATAGGGAGAAAGGTAGGAGAGAGAGAAGGAGAGAAAGGGAAGAGAGAGAGGGAGACATAGAGATGCAAGGGGGAGAGAAGGAGAGAGAGAGGGAAGGGTAGAGGGAGGTAGAAAGTGATAAAGTTAGATGGTAGACAGAGAGAGAGATCAAGAAGAGATAGAGGGTGGTGGGAGAGAAATAGAGCGAGAGGAAGAAAGAGAGGGAGGAATTTAGAGAGAGAAGGAGAGAGTAGAGTAGGAGGGGAAAAGAGAGAGAGTGGGACAGGAGAGAGAGGAGAGAGCGAGGAGGGTGTGGATCCTAATATGGTATGTGTATATAGAAGCCACATCAAGTCCATCTTAACCTTCAATCTATCAAGCATAGAATGGGATCAAATATCTTTATAAACAAAAATATCTTAAGGTGAATTTATAGGTTAGGGGTTAAGATTTATCTAGGTTGGTATAACCTTTAAGTGAGGGTCAAATGGGTGCCTCTTATGGGCTTGACCAACCTAATAATTTTGGAGGAAAATTTAAATATTCAATTTTCTATTTCTTTTTCAAGATGAAAATACCAACCATGGCTACCATATTTTTCAACACACCCTCTTAGTTATGGAAGTAGTTTTCATTCCCTCTCTCAAGAAAAATATTCCAAACCAATAATAGGTCTCACATCCCATAACCTAAGGAATATATCACAAAAATAAATCTCTCTTTCTCTATCAGGATCAATCTTCCCAACCAATTATAGGTCTCACAAACCATGGCAGCAGGAAGAGATCAGCAATCTCATCATAAGGAAATACACAAAGCCTCAATATCAAATAATCTCCCTATCCATGACATATCAAAACACAAAACCTAAGGAGGAATCAACAATACGTTTCCTAGACCACAGGGTCTCACGACACACATCCTATATGACGAATCAACAATACATCTCCCATAATACAAGGTCTCACAGCACACAACCTATAAGAGGAATCAACAGTACAACTCCCAGGCCATAAGGTCTCACAACACATAGCCTACAAGAGGAATCAACAATACATCTCCCAAAGTAGAAGGTCTCACAACACACAACCTATAGGAGGAATCAACAACACACCTCCTGAACCACAAGGTTTAATGACAAACAACCTATAGGAGGAATAAAAAATACATCTCTCAGACCATAAAGTCTCATGACACACAACCAATAGTAGTAACCAATAATACATATCTCGGAACACAATTTCTCATGGCACACAACCTATAAGAGATGGTTTGTAATATGATGATATGTAATTAGTGCTCCTTATTTAAGGGGAGTCTCAATCATTCTAGTTTATTCACATCAATAACCAGTTCAACATCAGAAATGTATACATGGTGTATCTTAACATTCATTTGTTCATTCAGGTTTAGTCAGGGTTTATCTCTGAAGTAAACGTTAACAATTGTCAATAGAAAATAATAGACTTTAGAAGCGGCTTTTCAGAGAAGCAATCATTAGTAACCATAGAAGTGAATATTAGTTTTCTTAGTCAAATTCAGTAGATAACAAATGGCTTCACACAAAAGTAGGCATCAATGACCATAATAGAATCCAATAAGACATAACCGTATCCAACAAATAATGAGTGGGTTTATCACAAACTATCATCATCAGATAGATCAATGACATATCAATATATTATTCTTGTTGTTCAAATCATTCATCAAGGAGATGCAGATGGACCTATAGTCCATTGTGCCAAGGTTATCACCAATTTCATGCCTCAAAAGTAGCTCTCTTTTACACAAAAGTCTTCTACATAACAAAAGAGTCAAAGACTCATCTTTAGCATGTGTATATCAAGATCAGTCTTCAAAAGCTTCTTTCCACCTTCATAGAAACATGCTTGATCTTTTTTGCTCCTTTTGAATACATACCATATCATGAGTCTTTTTGTCACATTGTTCTTCCAATATTTCCAACGATATGCCACACCTTGGTAGTCTTCATGATGTGCCTAAAATTTTCACGAGGAGGTTATGTATGAATAAGAACAACCAAGAAAGCTAAGAGACTCATACTGAAACAATTGATAGAAATAATCAATATAATACTTATCTTTTGAGAGTGTGTCAAATCCCTTTTGATCTCATTCTTATATTGATTCAATCTCATCACACCATCAAGTAGTCGATACCATCATAAAAGAAAACCACATCATCATTAAGGTGTTCTCATTATCAACAAGGAGTTCATGGACTCCAAGTCATCAAGTAAGCCATTCTATTATCATCATTGAGTCCACATATTCATCATCATCAAGTAGTCATATAAGCATCAAGAATCTCACCTTGTCCATATCACCAAAGGGTCCACATAAGTATTTCATATCATCCATATTATCAGGGAGTCCATATCATCATCAAGTTCAAATCATTATCATCAATATCATCAATGAGTCGACATCGTTAACAAGTCCATGAAATCAACAAGTCCACATTATTATCATCATCAAGAATTCAATTCATCATAAATTAGCCCATGTCATTGATGAATGCATTTCATCAATGGGTCCACATTATCATCATCATCATAAAGGAGTCTAATCACATCATCCACATTATCGATGAGTCATACAACATCGTCAACAAGGAATACTTATCATCATAAACAAGGAATACATATCTTCAACATCATAGAGCATACATCTTTTAAGGAGTGCACTTCAACATCCTTAAGGAGTACATATGATAATCTAAATCATCAAGAAGTTCATAACAAAATCAAAAGCATCAATAACAAGTTCACATCCATGGAGTTCATCATCAATACGTTCTCATCATATACAACATAAATGAGCTCACATCATTATCATCATCAATAAGTCCACATTATCAACAAATTCTTCATTACTTTCAAGTCCATATGATTAACAAGGAGTCCTTGTAAATGGTTCACATTTTTAGTAATGATTTAAAAGTAAAACGAAAAACATAAGATACTTATATTTTCAGCTCCCTCCTAATATTTAGTCCTTTTATATTCGCCTTGCAAATCAACCTTAACAACAAGATGTCAAATCTCCTTAAGAGGAAGAAAACATGTCCAGTGTTTGATTCATCAACCCAAGGATTTCTTCTCAAACCCTACCAAATATTTATAAAATAATCTAATGTTAGTAATAATTAAGAAAATACAATATAATTATCCTTTTGAGATTGTGACAACTCTTCTCAATTTTGAATCTGTCTAGCAAATCAAACTCATTACCAATATGTCAACTCATATAAGAACTAAGGAAGTAATCAATCCACTAGCCTAGGGTTTTTCATTTGGAATCACTTTTTAACTTGATAGGGTTTTAGTACTAAACCCTAACGCTTATCTTTATCGATTAGCATTATTGCATTCTATTTCATCTCCATCATATTCATTATCACTCTTAGGGTCTCTCAGATAAAATCCAAAACAGGTCAACATATTTCAAGGATATGTTCAAACCTTTAAACTCTAGATTCTTGAGAGGCCATTAAATATTCAAATTTGACTGGGTCATATAAAACCTAGATTCTTCAACACTCAATGTTACAATATCGTAAATTTAGGATCACAAGATTAGTTAGGATGAATGTAGAATCTTTGAGAGAGTTCATTTATTTTGATATAGGCTCCTCGGTCATCATCTCATGCTTCAATTTTGATCTTCTTCCATAGATCCATATAGATTCCAACTTCAAGGAGCATATATATCTCAGTTCAAACGTTCTTCTTTTGAAATTAAGGGTCATGAATATTTCAGGTCTTAGCATCACATCCATGCAAAAATAAGATTGATGATTCGAAATGTATTGTATCAATTGTTCATAGATTCTAGAACAAGAATCCTTACTATATATATAGTTGTTCAAATCTAAAAGTAACAATGTGATTTGAACTTGTCGCTATCAGTGCTGAAGATCGTATTAGCATTTTACAATCTTTATAGACAATCTTCAAAGAATGACATTGATCCCAATAATGCTTAAAATTTCATACCTTTGATGGTCTTGGACCTAGAACATATATGAGTCATACTTTTAACTTTCAAATTGTTATGGTCAGCCCTATATGGAAATGTATGTTGCCAATATTTATGTATAAAACAACTCGGTTGTCAATTTGTCTATAGAGGATATTTCGAAACAATGACTTCAAACCATGCATCTTAACCTGTTAGGCCCCTATACTAGAAGTGTAACCCCTTATTGTTATTTGTACAACCCCTTATTATATTGTTGTACCCATGTAGTCCCTATATTGTTATTATTGTGCCCCATAGAAGCCCACTATTGTTATTATTGTTCCCTTGCATTATTATTGTTATGTCAGCTCTGATTATATTATGACCCCTTAGACTCCTATATATAGAAAGGAGGTCTTGTTATTTGTATCATCCATGAATTGTTCATTTGTGTAATGTAAAGGAGGTTGCCCCCTCAAAGAGGCTGAATTCTAAGGTGTTCAACTATCTTTTCTATCTTTTTGTGAGATAGTTTCATAACATTTGGTATTAGAGCTTTGGATTCTAGGGTTTCGCTGCTCCAAATAGGTCATCATAGAATTTTCGCTATAACATTTTTCCTGTGATGTTCCAGAAGTGAACAAAACCCATTTGAGATGAAATTGTATTGAACCTCGGGTCCAAATTTTAGAGCTTTTTGCACAATATTTGTGGAGATATGATCTGAGGAAGTTGGTCTTTTTGTAGACTCCTGAATTACATTCCAAACAGGTCACTTGGGGAAACTGATCATAACTTTCTCTCTAAGCATCAGATTGAAATTTTGTTAGAAGTTATAGAAAGAGGATGGATTGTAGTTTCTTATGTACATTTTTCAGATCCAAAGGTTGAAACAGTGACATGTGGCACGCCGTAGAAGTTTGCTCTACCAAACTAGTCTATAATCAGGTCACCGTGGGAAATTTGGCATAAAACGTCCTTGGAGAATCCAATTTGGATCATATTGGTGGCATTGGAAAGAGAATGCAGAGGGCTAATCCAGATCATTATTTTAGAACTGGAAGATCCGAAACTACAAAGTTACAGTCGTTTCAAGATCGAGCTCCTAAAATCAAGAAAAAATGAGATGAGGAAGTTTGATGGCAAGGATCTGGTAAATTGGATACTACAGATGGAGAAATATTTTGATCTACATGGTGTACCACTATTAAAAAAGGTATGCATTGCATCTAGTTAATTAGAACTGAATCAATTTTTATGGTATAAATGGATTTTGTTCTCGTAAACCACTTGTCACGTGGTCATTTTTCATGGAGGAAATGATAGCACATTATGAGGATACAAAGAGAAACTTCTTATTTAGCCAAATGATAAATCTCAAAGAAAAGGGTTCAATGGAAGAGCACATTGAGGACTTTCAAAACTTGAATAGAAAGGTAAATTATATTCCAAAGAAGGAAAGGATTGATGTCTTCATAGGGGCTTTAAAGGATAACATTCAACATGAGGTTCGATTTTGGGAACCCGATTCATTAGAGGAGGCATTCGAGTTGGAAAGAAAAATTGAAAGTGAAATTATGGAAACAAGGAATCTCATCAGTCATGACTATAATTATGGAAGCGTTTCTTCTCTTAGCCTTCCATAACCTACAAGGCTTATACCAGAACAATTGGAAGAAAAAAGAGAAAAAGGGCTTTGTTACAATTGTGATAGAAAATGCACTAAAGGTCATAAGTGTGCTGAGAAGAAATTATTTTACATATAGTATGAAGAGGAGGAAGAAAAGGATCAAGAAACATCAAAAGAAGAAGATATATGCCAGGACCCAACCCCTGAGAAAGAAGAAATGAATTAGACCATATCTTGTAAAGCATTGGTAAGAATTACCACTCAAACTCTCAAGATAGAAGAACATATCAAGAAGAAAAAGGTTCAAGAAGTGAAATATCACATCGAGAAAGAAGAAATGAATCCAACCATATCTTGTAATGCATTGGCAAAAATTACTACTCCTCAAACTCTTAAGATAGAAGGACATATCAAGAACAAAAATGTTCAAGAAGTGAAATATCATATTGAGGAAGAAGAAATTAATCCAACCATATCTTGTAATGCATTGGCTAGAATTACCACTCCTCAAACTACCAATATAGAAGGACATATCTAGAAGAAAAATGTTTAAGAAGTGAAATATTACATCAAGCATCAAGGAATGAATCCAACCATATCTTGTAGAGCATTGGAATAAATTACCACTCCTCAAACTCTTAAGATAGGACATATCAAGAAGAAAAAGGTTCAAGCAGTGAAAGATCACATCGAGCATCAACAACAAGTTCTCCAACTTTTAAAGGATAATGCCATTTTAGTGCAAAATCAAACGAAACAAAAGGTAGATCAACATCGTAGTGAAAAATGTTTTGATGTAGGTGATTGGGTATTTTTA
>APFE031489650.1:0-18796 GCA_000404065.3 Pinus taeda
CACTTGGCTAACTTCAGGGCATGGCTCTGATACCACTTGTAAGGACTCTGGACACCACATATCTCCACAATGGTATGAAATTGTCCACTTTGGGCCTAAGCCCTCATGGATTTGCTTGTGGACTTACCCCAAAAGGCCTCATACCAATTGAGATATATGTCCATCCTTATATACCCATGATCCTCCCCACTTCTAGTCAATGTGGGACTTTGGTCGTATACCCAACAACACTGCACACAACCATTATTTTGTAGAAACAATAGTAGTGGCATTTAGACTTGCTCACTTTCAGAGTTTATTTGTTTTCTTTTCTTTCTAACCTAACATTTTCTTTTTGTCTTAATCTTTTAGGACATCTAACCTAACATTTTCTTTGATATGGACATTATCATCAAGATATTTTCAAAAACATTTTATTCAATATTGTTATGTCCATATCCTAAGCTAACATTTTTTTTAAATATTCTATATTATCAAAACCAAAAAATGCTACAACAGATAGCACCGCACATGGTTTGTAGTGTCACTAGCGCCGCATTTAAGGACAGTGCTATCACAGTAGAAGTTATCCACCCAGGCCAAAGATTTGGAGATTGCAATGAGACTACACGAGACCCCAATACAAGATCCTAGCCTAGGAGTCCAACAAATCCACATGCAAATGCAAAATTTGTGTCTGCAAATGTAGAGTTTGAAACAGGACATGACAACTAGTCCAGAGGTGCCTGAGGAGCTATGTGCATAAAATGCAAAGGCCAGGGGCATGACAAGGACCATTGTCTAGTCTTCGCCAACTACCTAGCGGCAGGGGGGCCAATGCCATTTAGACCAGAGGCACAAGCAGGGCCAAGTGTGGCGCCTGTTACACAAAAATATCGTCACCATGACTATTCGCAGTCAGTATGGGTCTATCATCACTTATACTGTCCCCCTAAGCAAGTCTCAGACCTCAGCTCTTCATGTCAAGCTTTGAAAATGAGAGAAAGACATTAAAAATCAATAAAGCTCTCGTTCCGAAATTTCCCTCACTCTTACCTGCGGTCCCGCACACTTTTGTTCATGTTACCTGCGGATTTTCCCACTCTGTCTGTAAAGGGTTGGTTGCAGACCCCTGTGAAAGTAAAAAAGGCGCAAGTTTTTTCTAAAAAACTCAATTTGGGTTAATTCTAGATAATTCTAGAAGGGATTTTGACGTAGATTGTTCGCTCCAAGGTGGTTCATGTATCCTAAAAGAGAAGGAGCTAATCCCTTGATAGGAGGAGTTATCCCTTTGAAGGAGGGTTTTATCCCTTTGAAGGAGGACCTAGTAACTTCCCTGCATTATACTATAAATTAAGGCATTGGGTTGGTTGCTAGAGAGGTTAGAAGCTGAACATTTCTAAGGGTAAATGTTGATGGAATTGAGACTTCCTAGTTAAGCTTGAGAGGAGAGATCACATACCTTTTGGCTCCATTGGGAAGTGAGTGAAACTTGTCAAAGTAGAGGAGACTTCTTGTTGGACCCTGGGAGGAGCTTGTACAACATCAAGGCACAGGTTGTAAAGTTCTTATTTCATTTGAATTAATACAATCAGATTCATTTTTCTCAACAAATTGTCTTATATGGTTTGTTTCATAATCTCCTTGATCATTATGATGAATATGCTTTATGATATTGGCTTTTTAGGTGCTATTTAATTTGTTTTCTTGTTTTTTTTGTTTGCAGATTTACACTTCAAGGAAGCTCATTTGGAGCGAGGGAGTGAGGCTTCCACAAACTTGCATTGGACCCAAGGTAGGCCTTAAAAGCTTGTTTGCCTTTGTTTTTAATTTCATATTTAGAGAAAGATAGTTTTTGATTGGCTTGCTTGTCACTAGATATCTAAATATACTAGGAAGGTCGATCTTGTCCGCAACCTCGACCCATTCCGTGTGACAAAATGGCGACTCCACTGGGGAGACGGCGTTCGATTTCGACGGACAGATTTTCCGCAATCTTCACGGGAAGTTTCTAGTCAAAAGCCCTTTTTTCTCACCCAAATCTCAAACGGTAAAAATGAATGGTAAAAAGTCCTTTTTATAAGTTTTTTGAGGAAATAAATTCTAAATTTGTTTATGTTTCACTTTGGAAAGGTGTTTTTTGCGACATTTTGACCCATTTTTAAATAGGTATGAATAATGTTTGAGCTTTTGTTTAGGATAACATATTTTTTAGGCGAAATCGGTCATTTTCAACGAAAAAAACATTAGAGTCACCTTTAAGCTCTTTTATGACTCCTAAAACATGAAAAGATTGCCAAGTTTTTCTTTTTAAGCTTGTTAAAATGGAACTAAAAAGACAGTCCTCTTACAACCCTTTTCTAACCATAAAAACACGAAAAGATTGCCGGGTTTTTGTCATTTCAAATTCGATATTGGTCATAAAACGACGTGTCGTTGATCACTTTTTTACTTTTTCAGATCAGAGGCACTAATTAAGAAAAGTACTCCTTGGTCGTAAAAGATCAAGCGGTTCTCTAAAGTATTATTTTATACTTTTTCGGGCTTGGGAGACACAAATTTACGAAAAAGTCAACCCTGGAGTCTTCTTAAGTTTTTTCAGACTCTCTAAAAATGAAAAACGCCGAGTTTCTCCTATACTGGACTCGTTAAATTTCGACAGTAAGGACCTGTTCAATTACAAACAGGAACGGACCACTCCTTCTTAGGGTTCGAATTTAAACTAAGTTGGACTCATCCGAAGGATGAGCTTATAATCAAGCACATGTTATCCTCCTCAAGCTTGTAAAAAAGTAAAGAGGTACTTCCCAGAAATGGTGGGGGAAAAGAGAGAAAAATGAGCCTGTTTGTCATACTTTGTAACCACTCCTGAACACGACACTTTCATTCACCTAGGTTGGAAAATCCTTTGCCTAACAATTGATCGAACCACATTGAAAGTGTTCAGCCAGTTTCTGGGTATTAACTTTGGGTCAATTGTTACCAAACCATCTGTTGTGTCATTATGTTTTCAAGAGGTCAGTGCAAATAAGCCATTCATCTGCAAAATATTTGTCATCCATCTTGACCATCCCTGAGTCAGTCCTTACAACTAAATTTCTTCAAAATTGATCTATGATTTCATGTCATGGGCTTGCCTACGACAGATCGCTTTCTATCGACTTCAGCTCTTTATCTAGAAAGATGATCTAGAAATCGCCAATACCTTGGGACCTGCATGCCTCAAAGGCAGGTCTCCCGCCTTCAACGATAGGTTGCATCATTGACCTTCGATCGAAGGATTCCGTGACATGTTCGACATCGACACATCTAATCACATCTCATGGACTGTACTCAGTACTTTGAGAACCATTGTCATTATTGGTGGTTCCTCTCACACTTGTTAACAGTTTACATCACCGACTAGTAATCAAGTAGTTTCTACCATGTTCGACTTCGACACATTCATTCGCATGGATAGAATCGTACTATTTCGAGAAGTAGAAATGAAGACCCTGGATCTAGTTTCCACCATCCAGGTTGTGAGGAATTTTGTATTCATTATATTGTAGACTATTCATAAACAGATGGCTGCGTCCATACTGTGTCTACATGTATCTATACTTATGATGTATTACAAGATCATTCCTATATCAGAGAAGTAGTTAGTTTTCTAGTTAGTTTTGATCTGAGTATGGGAATGCCTACCTCAGCAATGATATGATCTCATATATATATTTTGCACTTGAATGTTTTTACAGGTTCCAACCGGGCTCTCCACAAGATAATCCTCGAAATGATAAAGTACTTCACTCTTCCTAAATGATAAATGAAATCCTCATCTACTACAGACTTCACACTTTAGGGGGAAATCTGTTACACAAAAATATCGTCACCATGATTATTTGCAGTCAGTATGGGTCTATCATCACTTATACTAGCCTCCTAAGCAAGTCTCAGACCTCAGCTCTTCATGTCAATCTTTGCAAATGAGAGAAAAGACATTGAAAATCAATATTACTCTGGTTCTGCAGTTTCTCTCACTTTTTCCTGCGGGCCTGCACCCTTTGTTCATATTTCCCGCGTATCTGCACGCTCTGTCTGTAAAGGGGTGGGTGCGTACCCCTGTAAAAGTAAAAAAGGTGCAAGTTTATCCTAAAAAACTCACTTTTGGGTTAATTCTAGATGTTTCTAGAAGGATTTTGACGTGGATTTTTCGCTCCAAGGTGGTTCATGCATCCCAAAAGAGAAGGAGCTAATCCCTTGATAGGAGGAGCTATCCCTTTGAAGGAGGGCTTTATCCCTTTGAAGGAGGACCTAGTAACTTCCATCCATTGCACTATAAATTAAGGCATTGGGTCAGTTGCTGGAGAGGTTAGAAGCTGAACATTTTTAAGGGTAAATGCTGATGGAATTGGGACTTCCTAGTTAAACTTGAGAGGAGAGATCACATACCTTTTGGTTTCATTGGAAAGTGAGTGAAACTTGTCAAAGTAGAGGAGACTTCTTGTCGGATGGGAGGAGCTTGTACAACATCAAGGCACAGGTTGTAAAGTTCTTCTTTCATTTGAATTAATACAATTAGATTCATTTTTCTCAACAAATTATCTTATGTGGTTTGTTTCATAATCTCCTTGATCATTATGATGAATATGCTTTATGATATTGGCTTTTCAGGTGCTATTTAATTTGTTTGCTTGTTTGTGTTTGCAGACTTACACTTCAAGGAAGCTCATTTGGAGCAAGGGAGCGAGGTTTCCACAAATTTGCATTGGACCCAAGGTAGGCCTAAAACACTTGTTTGCCTTTGTTTTTAATTGCATATTTAGAGAAAGATAGTTTTTGATTGGCTTGCCTGTCACTAGATATCTAAAGATACTAGGAAGGTTGATCTTGTCTGTAACCTCAACTCATTCCGTGTGACAATAGTGATAAACCATCTACCTCAATATGGGTTTGTCCTTGTTGGCCTTTTGTAGCAGTCTCTCAAGGTGGATGTTGATACTCTCGAACCAAGACTCTCGGTCATTGTTAATCTCTTGCTCTAAGAGAGTGAGCTCAATCCTCCTATGTTGGGCAGCTTGGCGATTCTGATGGATGCTTTGCTGCTCCATGATCTCATGCTGGTCCTCAAGTTGTTTGTTCCTCTACTCCAAATACCTGATAATCCACTTAGCCCTCTCAAAATTGAGTGACAAGTCTTGGATCTCCGTTTTCTGCTCCTGGATGGTCCTCCTAAGTTTGGAACTCTCCACATCTGCATTCGTCATCATGAATGAGGATGAAGTCAGCCTCTTGTTCACCTAATGGCCCCTCGTCATGCATGGGCTTCTTCCCCTTGTCCTGTACCTGTATTACTGATGTCGGAAGCGAGGCCCCTTCCACCCCTTGTGGAGATAACATTCGCTTTGCTGATGCAAACAAATGTCTACTGCCTCTCTGATAGGTGATGAATACTGACATAGTGGTGGTCTCATGCCGCTCATACTGATGAGAAGGACCACCTGTCTCATGTTCAACCTCTGATAATACTTGTGAAGTGCTGAAGAGGTCATGGGAGATGAAGTCATCCCAAGTAATGCCCTGTAATCCCAGCTGATGATCCACCAAAATCTTAATAAGAGAAAAGTGATAAACACTGTTAAGTTGCTGCTGAGGGGTCTTGTGCTGGATGAAGGTGTTCATCCTCTCTATGTTCCTACAAATGAAATATGGGATGTTCATCATCCGTACCCTGGTAAAGTGCATGAGCAACCTGATGTGATAGGCATATAGACGAGAGAACCTCCACTCACAGCTGAAGTACTTCATGATCAACTTCATGAGTGGAGCATATTCATCTTTCAAATATCTGAATGGAAAGACTCTTTGGAGTTGCCTCAAGAAACTGGCCTTAATGTAAGGCTCATAATGTTGCCGATCCACCTTTTGTTTCTTGTGCTACTGTTCTCCAACATTTGGTATGCCTGTTGCTAATGAGAGAGTTTCGGGTGTCAGTGTGAAGGTGACCCCGACCAAGATAGAGTGATCTCCATGTAGGTGAAGCACAAAACGACGAGCCAACTCATGATGAACTCGAACACTAGCCACCCTTTGACAAAAATCCAAACATGACAAATGTTGGAAGCATGACATAGCAAGAGGGCAGGCCTGCAATTTTGTGAGGGCAGTTGGCTCATCCCTAACGTGTTTGCCACTTTTGTGATGTCTCCGAGGAGTTTGTTCTTCCGAGGATGAATCACTTTGTGATTCCATCTTGTACTCCAATGAATGCTCAGATGCCATGACTGTTGTATGTGTACTATGCTTGGACTGCCCTTTGATGATGGTATGAAACTAGGTGTTGTTGTGATCTCTGCAACCAAGGGGAACAATGCAAAAAGGGAGTGTTAGGAAGGGGAATAATATGATCGGAATAGGGGTTATGGGGGAAATTTTGTTCAGGGATATGTAGGAGGGTGTGGGGATTTTATAAGGTAGGGTTTTGGGGTTTTATAGTTGACAAATGAGTGGAGGGGATAACGAATAGGGGTTTAGTAATGTTTTAGGGTAGGGAAAATAGGGAAAAATCAGATAGGGGAAAAGGAAAAATGGAAAGAAGGGGAAAAATGAAAGGTGAAAGAGGAGCCTTGGCATCAACACAACAAGTTTGCAACCTTAGAGAAATTACTTTGATGTTTTCAATTGGTAGGGTTTAGGAGTTTTATTTGCAACTATCAATGGCCATAAACCACCATCATGTTCACAAAATTTGATGAGCAAACCAAGATATAGACCCTACTTGGCAATTGGAAGGAATTCCAAACGATTTGTGGCAAGTTTGGAACAATTTCGGGCCTTTGTGGGTGTGCGCCGTGCAGCAAACCCAGTGCGCCTTGCTCTGTGTGTGTGCCGCACCCTTGTTAAATTAACATTGTGGGGTAGGGCTCTGTGCGCCGTGCTCCCTATGTGCACTGCGCTCCTCTGTGTGTGCGTCGCGGCTACGAAAACACCTCCAAACTTACTCCAAACACATGCTTTTCTCTCCCAATGACTTTGCAATGCTTCTCTATAACCTTGATTTGCAAAATAACCTTGTTTCCTTGTGGAAATTCTTATATAAATACTTTGAAGTCATGGGTTAAATTTTTGCTTCCTCAAAACCCACTTTGCTAATGTCTTGTTTTGGCATTTTTTCCTTGATTTAAAGCAACACTGAATTTCACGTTTCCCTTTGAATTTTTAGCTAGAATGATGAAATTTTTTGGCACTTTCTGTACGGGTTGTATGACAGGGAATTTGGCCACAGAAATCATGACTGCACCTGGAAAGATCAACTAGAGAGTTTTTTGAAAATTATCACAAATGACACACTGTTTGACTTTTCTTCAAAACAGAGTTTTGAAGAACAGTCATAATTTGTCAACATGACGATGAAATTAGTTGAATCACAACTTTGTAAGGGCCTCCCTCTAGCCTGCATGGCTTTATTGGACATCGTTGAAGAACAAATTGACTAATCCCTAGACCTAATGACTGAAAATGGCTCTCGTCCAAAAAATCGAACATTGACTGCCATGGACTTTAGTGAACCTTAACAAAAGACCTAAGCGACTAGGTGCCAGACATGAGGGGAACTGACTAACAAGACTTGTTCCGTTAGATTATGGCATGCCCCTAGCGGAATGCAGCTGAGTGAATGGATATCGACCAATAGTATCCAATAGTATCCTGATATCAGAATTTTATTTGCTGTTGATTTCCAAAAAAGGTGACCACCACAGTCTCCCTCGTGGCAATCCTACATGACCTTATCTGCTTCTTTTTCCACCAAACAATTTAACAGAATGCCACCGAGATCTTTCCAATATAGTGCAGAATTGAGAATACAAAACTTGGTAGCTTTCAATTTGAGTGTTCTCGCTTTGTTTCTAGTCATGCCGGGTGGTGGTGACAAATTTTTAAGCACATATATGATATCTGAATACCATGGAGAAAGAGAAAACAATTCAGATACCTCAATTGATGATCCTTCTTCATTCTCATCGGACATAACAGTGATCAGATTTATGTCTAAGGTGTGCAAATTTGACTCGGCTATTAACTTTGCCAATCCCTGTCCTTTAACAAGATTTGTGGGTTTTATTTCCACATCATATTCCAACAAAGTTGCAATCCACTTGCCTCGTCTTCCTTCCGGATTGGTCTGCACTAAAACATCTTTGACAACAGCGTTAGGAACATAAGCCAAAATTTGAGAATGCAGAATGTATACCCGAAAATCTTTCAATGATTTCACAAGTGCAAGGGATTGCTTCTCAATGATGTTGTATTTTAAGGCTGCATCTCTTATACCTCTACTGAAGAATGTAATGGGTCTTTCATGATCATCTCTTTTCTGCAATAACACAGCTGCCATAGTATGTTCCAAAGCAAATGAAAACAATATGAAATCCTGAGTGTAGTCCAGGCTGACTAGAACTAGAGCTGAAGAAAGAGCCAATTTGACTAAATTGAAAGATTTTATAGCCTCCTCTGTGCATTTCACTTGGTTATCCTTCTTAATCATGTTTGTAATCTCTCTTAGGTGTTCAGCAAGATTAGCTACAAAGCGACGTAGAAAATTCATTTTACCATTGAAGGATTGAATCTCTTTCTTATTCCGAGGTAGATCAATTTGCTGAATTTCTTGTACACGTGTTGGGTCAATACGAATGCCATCTTTTGAGATGATGTGCCCGAGTAATTTGCCTTCCTCCATGGCAAACAAACTCTTTTTCAGATTCAGTGACAGGCCATATTTTCTGCACTTTTGAAAGACAGTTTTCAGATGGTACATGTGTTCTTCATCAGATTTGGAAAACACCATCAAATCATCTAGGTACACAACCAAAAATACATCCTTCTCATTTGCGAAAGCCAAGTCCATTGCACACTGAAATGTGGCACCTGCGTTCTTCAAATCGAAAGGCATTTTAGCGTAATGAAAGGTTCCCCATGGAGCGGTGAACGTTGTTTTGTCTCGGTCATCTTTATGGACAGAAACTTGGTTATATCTGGAATAACCATCAAGTAGTGACATATGAGATGCTCCCACTACTCGCTGAAGTATATGGTCCATTTTGGGCAGTGGATAGTTATCTTTCAACAAAACTTTATTAAGATCTCTAAAATCAGTGCACAAGCGAATCTTACCTGTCTTCTTTCGTATGGGCACCAAATTAGAGATCCAATCCGAAAATCTGATGGGAACAATGATCCCTGATTTGTACAACCTGTTTATCTCCTTTTCAATTGACAGCAACAGCTTTGGATTTAGCCTTCTAAACTTCTATCTAAATGGTTTCTGATTGGGCTTAATGGGTATAGTGTGCTGAATTATATTGGTATCGTATGTCTTTAAGTCAGAACAGTCCCAAGCAAACACATCTACAAATGAAGACAACAAGCTGATATATTTGTCCTTGATCTTTTGTGGCAATGCTTTGGACAATTTTACCATTTTAGGATTAGCAGATGTTCCAATATTGACCTCTTCCACACCCTTCTCTGTTGGCTACAATGTTGGTTTGTGGGCTACATCATCTTGATCGAAGAGTTCTTCTAAAGGTATCAAGCCTTTAGGAATAACATTATTCTTTAGTTGCAACACATCCATCTGATTGATCTACACCTCATCTGCACCATTACCTTTACCATCGTCATTTTCGACATCAATTGAGGTTTCTTTGAACTTACCTTTGTTTTACAGAAAATCATCAATCTCCTCACCATCTTGGAAAACTTGCCAATATCTCTGATTGTCCGGGACAGTCGAACAATGCTTGACATGGATTTCGAATTTATTACTAGAGTTCATTGGGATCTTCAAACTACTTGTTGCCTTAGCAAAAGCATCAGCAATGTTATTTTGTATACGAGGCACACATGTCAAGGTGTATTCTGAAAATAATTTTAGGATGTCTAGGACTACATTCTGGTAAGCCTGGATCCGGGGATGCTTTGCTTGATATTTTCCTCTGACCTGCTTAATTACCAATTCGAAGTTGTCATATACTGAAATCCTCTTAGCATTCAACTTTCTTAGAATCTTTAGGCCAACAATCAGAGCTTCATACTCAGCTTCATTATTTGAACAATCAAAAGCTAACTTGTAAGAGCATACCCACACGTTACTAGGCACTTTGTTCAGGGCGGAGAAAGGTCTGCCTACCCAAATCCCAATTCTAGCACCATCATTTCCCACTGCTCCATCGAAATCCATGCTCCACAAACCTTCTTCCTCCTCTTGCAAGTGTTGAAAATCTGTTGGCTATGTTTTTTCTGCTTGCTGATTGCTCAACGATGTTCCGCTGTTCTTGTCCTTCTCTTTTTAAAACTCCTCTGAAATTTTCTGTTATTTCTGGAATATCATCTGCTTCTATAACTGACTATTGATATCATTGAAACTATCAGAATACAAAACAAAAGACTCTAAATCTGTATGTACATAATTAATCGGATGATTTATTGGTTTCTCCTTGCTTGTAATCATGTATTTCATTTTTTGTTCCCAATACAATTTCCTCATTTGGCCAAACACCGAAATCGTTGCATAGGAGAAATCTAGTTGTAGTGTCCCTTTCAACTTTGCTACCCAAGACCTGGAAAGAAGCATGCCAAACCTCGGAGGAATATCTGCTTCGACAACATCCATCAAAACATTCTTCATTGGGAGTTGATCCAGACTCACAACCAAGTCTTTGATGAGCTCAATACATCTTACTCTGCTGGAATCAAACGAAAAGAGATCATGGTATTGTCGGGTGATGTCCAGACCCAGCTTATCCATGATAGCTTTGGGGATGAGATTGTGAGAAGCTCTGGAATTGAACATGGCATTATGTAACACAAAATCATGCAATCTTAAACTCATATAAAAAGGTGGCACATCACTATCAAGAGACTCACCATTCAATGCTAGCCCAAAAATCATTTCGGGTTGATCATCTTCGACATTCACCATGTCGGACATTGGGTTCAAATTCAACATTTTAGATCCTTGACCTCTATAACTATTGTTCTTCATTATTTCAGTCAAGGGAATGGATACCTTCAATTTAGAAATTTCATTCTCTAAATTAAAAGCGGGAATCTTTTCTACCTCTTTGACTGGGATTTCTTTCCTTTCCTTATCTTTCAATGCAATTGGCTGATTTGATTGTTCTACTAATGGTGATTTTCTGCTATCTAGACCAACCACATCCTTTCCTTTCCTTTGTGTAACTGATGAATCATTCTTTGATGTCTCACCGTCCTTCCTCTTCTGAATTGGTTTAAACGACACGTCTTTGTTTCTAAGTGAATATTGTTGTTTCTGGGTGGACATAGCATTCATATAGCCTCTTTGGTACTCATCTAGTTCTTATTCTAGAATGGTGTCACTGGCTAGAATGAAATCTGCATCTTTGTGTACAGCCGAGCTTTCTGCGTACTCCTCATCCTCAGTGATATAAATAGGCAAATCATTAGGAGTAAAGAGGTGGTTTTCTTCACCTATTATATTCCCCTCCTCATCTAACTCTGGTCCATACACAAAATTTTGCTGCAAAAGTGGCTATACTGGCTGCTATGCTGTATACTCTTGGGCTCTCTGATCTCTCTGCCTTATTCTATATTGTAGCTGTTGCTGGCCATGAAAGTTAGGATTTCTAACTTGTGGCTCAGGTTTGTCAAGTTTCACTCTTTCAAGCATCTACTCTACCTTTCAGAGTAATTGATCTACCAAGGAAGATTCTTCTTTTACAATGACCTTCTTCTCTGCCTTTTCTCTAGCCCTCTTGGTTAGCAGATTTGCTTCAACGCTGACCATGATCTTCTGCATGTCTTCCACTGTGGTTGGTTCTCTCTCTCTTAATTGATAAGCCATGTCAGCATCAAAACCATCTGAGAAATTCACCATGGATAGCCCCACAGGTGGCCTTAGATGATCGGGAATTTCATTATAAACATAATTGAATCGAATGCAGTAGTCTTGGACCGACTCACCAGCATTTCGTTTGATTTGCTCATATTCAGCCAGAATTTGAAGAGGATTCTTTTTCACTTCCTAGCAGTTTAAAAATTGTCTTTGTAGGTCGGCCAAGGTAGCGATACGTGCAACCGGAAAACCTCTGAACCATTTCCTCACTTCACCTGCAAATGTTTGTACAAAGAGTCTCATTTCCGCATTCTTTGCATCGATCTCATGAAGTTCATAGAAATCTGCCATTCTGTCCACATGTTGTCGAGCAATAATGTTGTTAGGAGTGCCATCAAAAAATGGGATTTTGCTTTGATAATCTGCGGGCATATCATCTAAAACTTGAGGTAGAACAAGGGGTGCAAAACGGGTAGCCATCACTCTTGGTGGATTCGGCCTTGGAGGTGTTGGAGGAATGTGTGTAGTTTGTAGGGGGCTAGCAATTGGAGTTTGAAGTTGTGCTACGATGTAATTATCAATTGACCAGTTAGCCCTTTCCGTTTCCAAGTCTACAAGAAACTGTAGATTGTGGACAGTAGAGTCGACCGCCCTTTTAGATTTGGTCTCGAACAATGATATTTCAAACTTATCATCAAAATCTAGCTCTTCAAGATACTCAAAAATGTCAGGGCATGAATGGGATTTGAACACGGGAGATATAGAGCTCTCTTGACGACAAAGTCTTGGAATCAAATTGGGATTTTCGTAGATGTGCAGAGGATCTAGTTTTGGATTAGCTCTGGTATATCTTCTAGAAGCCAGCGTGCTATTGAGAAAAATCAAAGGACACAACCAACTCACTTAGCCTATCAAATTCTAAAATTATCATCCGAAAGCTTAGAATTATCAAGAAATAAGGGGAGTAACTTCATCCCCAGTGGAGTCGCCACTATGTTAGCACCTAAATCCACCTTAGGCTAAAGGAAGGCAAAATTCAGGCTAACCATAAACCACGCTCAGTCTGGTAGCTAGCCCTACCAGAACAGGAGAGGGCTCTCTCCATGTCACACTCAATGAATAAACAAACGATATGGTCTGAGATGACTTGCAGTGAGTATTGATTTTAGGCTAGTAAATAAATATGGATACAAGAAGCAATTTTTTATAAATGACTGAGTTTCTAGGATGTATGGGACCAACAAACAGTATGAGCAAAGAATTTAACACAAAGGCACAGATTACTTCGTGAGGCAAGACAGGCAGAAAGTAGAGAAATTAAATTTGAAGTAATGTGGAACGGAAAGATTGTTTAGGAGGGCGAAAAGGCCATAAACACATGAATCCTTTTCAACAAAAGAAAAACACACAGTGTGAAACTTTCCCACAGGCAGAGCAATAAATATGAATTCTACCTTATCTTACGTATAAAATTTCATTGGAAATGAATATGAATGAACTGTGAAACATAACGAAATACATATGAAACATAAAGAGAACACATTTTCTACACTCACACCACAAGAATCTCATGAACCAGAGCCGCTGCCTTTCATTAATTCTCTGTCAAAATATACAATGAAGAACGGCGTTTCTCTCCCACAGTCTCCCAGAAATTACAACCAACCAACCATTTTCAAATGGTTTGCATACAATAAATAGACTATACCATGGGGAAATATAATGACCAAGAGTTGGGGAGTTTTGGAAATGATTACAAACTGGAAATGGAAAGCCAACCATTAGTTACAGGTGCAGCGTTACAAAAATGAAAAATGGCTTGGGTGACCACTCGCCTTCCTTTGCCACTTGGATAGAAGCCAAACTCTTTAAACTTTGCCTTAGTTGCCAAAAAAAGTTTAGTGTAAATGAGCGGGCCCACTTGGAGAAAGTCATGAATCGAAATGTCGCGAAGCGGAAGTGATTTTGGCCTTTTTGTTTATATGCGCCGCACCCAAATATATATGTGCGATGCCACTTTGGAGGCAATTTTGAGGTACCTGCTGGAGTCCAAATTGTGCCTAGTGTGGAGCACTTGGAAGGTATGCTTTTGACAAGCAATTTAGTGGTTTTTCAATAATAATTCTAACCTTTTCTGCATTATGAATTCAAAGAAGATAAAGGATTTTGATAAAATGTGCAAAAATAGACAAAGGGAGCTCAAGTGCTAATAATTGACATTTTCTATGCAGGAAGACGTGGAAGCAAGGAATTGCCGTCCAAAAGCGAGAAGCAGAGGGAAAATAACTGCTGTCCCTCCAGCGGGGAACCGGATGCGAACACAATCAAGCAAAATCAGAGCTGGATAGTCCAGGAAGAGAATGCAGGATACCGAGTTGGCGAACGCAAGAAGGAAAAGAGAAGAATTAAACGATTAGCGAATCCCTCAGGATCTTTGATCCTGAGGGATCGCTGCTTTAACTTATCTTTGATTATCTAGATACCTTCGTCAATTACT
Organism: Pinus taeda; assembly: GCA_000404065.3. Lineage (NCBI taxonomy): Eukaryota > Viridiplantae > Streptophyta > Pinopsida > Pinales > Pinaceae > Pinus > Pinus taeda. The sequence continues at coordinate 14,334 of APFE031489650.1, forward strand.
TTTATATAAAGGCACAGCGTCATTGAGCAGGAGGACGAGTGTTTTATAATTCTAAGTTTCAGAACAAACTTTGATCATTGAGTCTCACTAAGACCTGATTTTGTTATACTTTTGTTGATGCGATTAATATAAAAGACTTGGTGTTCATTTCGTCTCTACGTCTGGAGTAACCTAAGGCAGTGTACCATTGGCAGCTAAGGGCCTGGCTCCGAAGGACACTTGCTTTTGTATCATTATACGATGATTTGTGTGTGATTTGTTTATCTCTATTATTTAAGTAATCTGATACATCTTTCATGTGATATGCTATGCTCTGTTATAATTGATGTCTGAATGATTTCTTCATATAATGTCTCTGCACTGTACAATTGGATCTATTCGAATTGCATCTTTCAACTATTCCTGTAACAGAATGTTGGTCTGAATGTTATTGCCATTGGATCGAAACATAGTCATATCATTCATTATTCTCACATTGCTATATTAGTATAGAACATGTACATACGGGTGATGGTTGCTGTTCCATAATTCATCAAGGATCGCTGTTCCATTTTATTACTGTTGTTCCAATTTACGATTGCTGTTCCATTTTATTACTGCTGTTCCATTTTACTACTGTTCCATTTTACTGCTGTTCCATTTCCAGTTTGCTGTTCCATTTTACTTTCTGTCGTTTCATTTACTTGCCTTTGTTGTTTTGGGGTGAGATAAGGTCTAAGGCTATAGTGAGCCTCAGCAAGACGCTGCTTAGCTCCCAGACCTATAAGTCCATGCTCTAATTTCCTTTCTTCATCAGTTTCTAAGGGGATGGGTTATTGCTTCCGTACCCTTGACTGATCAACTATCTTGTGTGATTCTATCTTTTGGGTTAGTTTAGTTACAGCTTAGCATATGTTTCCTTTCGAATCATCAGAACACTATACTACTGAGCATTACTCGGACAAATAGCCTCGGATTGAGCTACTCTTTACAATAACAAAACGTTCCTGGATTGACTTATTAATGTGGAATAATTAGTGGTGTGAGAGACCCTAGTTCTAGCTCTACATTTTGGCGTCGTTGCCGGGGAAGGAGTATATCCATTTGCCCTTTACAGGGTAGTGCGCAAATCTGCTAGGGGGGAGTTGGATCTTAAAAACGAAAGGTAAGAACCTACGTACAGAGCATGTAAAAGCCCTGCTCCACCATCCGCTCTCTTAGCAGAATTGCTGGTTGATAGGATTTAGTAGTTTTTAGAGTGCATGACTAAGCAGAAAAAGCTAGAAAAGAATATCAAACCTCCAACCAAACCTGAAAAAGCCAAAGGACCGGTGACCCTTGGCCGAACAACCTTCATAGATGAAATCTATAAGAAAACTGAATCTCAGCCGTCAGTAGGCTTCAGAAAGATTAATTCTAAACAGTCTACTAGTTCCCTTCAGGCTACAACATCACCATCTGGGGCCTTTACTGAGGTGCACAGTCAGACTGATGAACAGGGCTTTCAGGAAATTGAAAATTCTATGTCAAAACGACTGCAGGAAGGGAATTTAAGCAACCTTTGTGAAGGAGAAGGGGAAACAAGGGAAATAGAGGAACCAAGGTCTCCTTCTAGGATAATCCAACTGTTAAACAGCCCAGATAAGGGGAGTGCGGTCAAATTTAATATTGAAGGCACCCCATTCCCTCAGATAGAAATCCCAGATAAGGGAAGTGTCATTAAAACAGTCCCTGCTAAGGCCATCCCTTCTCAACCTAGGAACACCCTCCTGGAAATTTCGGAAGGTTATTGGCACATATTCGATCTTATGGCGTAGAATCAACCAAATACTCAAACTTCTACATTGCAATATCCTATAGTAGACTCTGCTGCAAATGCACCCATGAAAGCGATCCCTCTTCAGCACATCCCAACGTTTCATGGACTCACATCAGAAGACCCCGATGCATTCTTATTTGAATTCGATGTGCTATGTAGAGGGTACGATTACACCACTGACCCCCAGAAATTAAAGTTGTTCCCCTCCACTTTGAAAGGAGCAGCTCTGAGATGGTTTATGGGTTTAGGTGGTTGGAGTCATAAAACAACTGGGAGCAAATGAAAGAATCCTTTCTCAAGAAATATCAGGATTACTGTAGGTCAAGAGAACTAAAAGATGAAATTTTCCAAATGACGGCCAGACCAAATGAAACTTTAGAGGAATATGTAGAACGTTTCCAGTATAGTTTACAGAGATCCCCCTATGCATCACTACCTCTGCCTGATAATGTGCTGAAAACTGCATTGATTAGAGATATGAAAGAACAGTGGATTGAAACATTGAATATCATGGGAAAAGGGGATATTTACCAAGAGAATTTTGCCAAAATTATTAATTTATGCATCAGGAGTTCAAGAGGCAGCACAAGGATAAAACCAACAGAATACGATCAGTTTGTTAGAGATAACAAAATATCAACAGAAGGAGTAACACGTGTAGAACTTGGGAACTTATTAGAAAATTTTAAAACTAATATTCCGGGGACATTAACTACACAGCTTGATATTGTGCAGGCTAAGCAAAAGCAGATGGAGGCGGAGCAGAATCTAGCAATTTTCTGCCCCCGATGCAGAAGAAAACATAGCCACAAGGAATGTCCACTAGATACAGTTCAAACATGTGCTATCTGTATGAAAGATCACCTTACCGAGAGCTGCCCCTCACTTCCTGGATTGAAGGCAGTATACAAAGAAGCAGAGGAAGAACCAGAGCCAACATACTTTGTTAACTAGCGTCGCCAATGGCAACCTAGGCAATCTGGTATGTTTTCGGACCCAACTTCTTCTTTCCAGCCTCCGCAGTATAATGCTCAGCAATATGGTATGTGGCAAAACCAATCTACACCCCCATTTCCAAACTGGTCATCACAGCCGTTTCCTTCTCCAAATCCATGGATGAATCAGACAGACCAATTCGGATGGCCAAATTTTCCTTACACCCCACCATATTGGCAGAATAATTCATATCCTCCACAATGGATTCCCCCTACTTCACAAGGTTCACCCTGGCAGACAAATTGGCCAAGATCGACATATCAGTCAACAAGAACTATTCCACTCCCTCAACCAACTCTGCCAGCCTTACAACAAAACCCCCAGCCTAATCTGAGACCGCAACTCCCAGCCCCACCCAATCCCAATCCTAATAATAGACCGGTCCAATCCCTCCAAATCATAGAAACATCAGAAATCAGACCTGACCTAAGGGAGTGCAATGATCTTCAGTTACAATTTGGATGTATAATAGAAACAGAGGGAGACAAAACAGTTCACATTGAAGATCAGTTACCAATAGAACAACTGCTACAACAGAAGGATGCAAATAAAGAGCAGACTCATCAACAAGCAAGTACATCCTCTCCTCCTTTCCCAAAACGATTAGTCATACCGCGACCAGTACAATATCTAGACTTTGACATTCTGGGAGAGTTACAGAATCTGTACATAAAAATTCCATTCCTCCAAGCCATTCAAGACATTCCTATATATGCAAAAACTATAAAAGAACTGTGCATAAAAAAATCAAGGAGGAATACAACCACTAACCCTAGAGTCCAAGTAGTTGGTACTTTATCCGACTTGTTATCAGGAAAAAAGACACCTATCAAATACGAAGAGCCCGGAAACCCAATTGTAACTGTCCAAATCTATGGTCAAACCCTGACTAATGCTTTAGTCGACCTGGGAGCTGCAATCAATATTTTGACAACTTCCACCTGCCAAAAGCTTGGCATCACATCAGTAGAACCTACTTCTACTTTGCTAGAATTGGCAGATCGATCTGTAGTTCGACCAGAAGGTACTCTATACGATGTCATGGTTTCTGTAGATTCCTGGGAATATCCAACTGATTTCCTGATAATTAATCCAAAAACCCGACTGGATGGACATCTGCTAATACTAGGAAGACCTTAGCTTGCTACTGCCGATGCCTACATTGGTTGCCGGCAGGGGAACATGACCATAACTAAAGGACCAGACGTTAAAAATCTAGTTCTATATCCTCCAGCATAGCCAAGCCTGCCAATGATCAAAACTAATCAGTATCCTGTGTCATACCTTACTAACAATATCAGATCCCCATTGACTGTACAGAAGGCTTTAGATTTCAAAGATCAAACAGAAGATGATGCCATCAATAACTTCATTAGTCAAACTGAATCTAGACCTCACACACAGTGTTTTATGATAGAAGCAGCGTTTGATAGTGAGCTAGAAGAAGACCCTTTAAAAGATGCACATGACCAAACAATACCAGTGACTGTTGTTGCCAATAGTAAAGTAGTGGAAATTGAACCGGGTAAGACTCTAAATATCAACGCCAACCTTAAACCAGACCAAGAAACAAAGCTCGTTAATCTGTTATGAAAATATCAAGGAGCATTTGCGTGGGATTACCCTGACATGAAAGGGATCGATCCTCAATTATGCACCCACCACATCT
>APFE031489650.1:19864-41119 GCA_000404065.3 Pinus taeda
TTGAGCCATTTGAACGATGGGCTCTTGACTTTGTCGGGCCCATTAATCCATCATCAAATCAGAGGACATACATTCTGGTGGCGACAGACTATGTTACTAAATGGGTCGAGGCCGAATCATTGCCTAAGGCTACAAAAGACTCTGTAATACAATTCTTGTTCCATTTGTTTATACGTTATGGACTTCCGAGAGAACTAATCACAAATGGTGGACCACGATTTTTTGGAAATAAATTAGCTGCAACACTTAACAATTATCATTTCCAACATAAGATCACTACCCCATACCATCCGCAGGCAAATGGGCAAGTAGAAAGTAGTAATAAGGTAATAGAATCAATTTTAACAAAAACCATTGCATCGCATAGGCGTGATTGGGCCGCTCGGCTACCTGAGGCACTGTGGACCTATAGAACCACATGGAGAAGCACTACAGGCTATTCGCCTTATCAATTAGTGTTTGGAAAACAACCAATCTTCCCCATAGAATTCGAAATCCAAATGCTACGAACTACACAGGAAGTCGGCCTAGATCTGAGTGAGGCACAAATGAACCGATTACAACAGATTAATGAATTGGACGAAATAAGGCTCTGTGCATTACAAAATACAACATTGATTCAACAGCAGCGAGCTAAATGCCATGATGCACTTATTAAGAATAAAGTCTTTCATGAAGGAGACTGGGCTCTATTATACGACTCTCGGTTTCAAGACTTCCCAGGAAAACTCCAAAATCGATGGTTAGGGCCATACAAAATCCAGAAGGTACATGACAATGGGACCCTTACCCTGATCACAATCGACGGTTCTGGATATGCATTCAAAGTAAATGGCCACTGAGTTCATCTCTATCGAAAGCCACTCACTCAGGAATCCTTCTGTCAACAACTACAACAAGATACTGATTTGGAAATTTTAGGAGAGGAAGTGAAATCTTCCTCACCTATAACTTAAGTAATTCATTTTTTTCATAACGTGTACATAACATCCTGTATATATGCTTTCTTGATTCTCTGTTTGCATTCTAAGTATTTTTGCTATTTCACCTGTGAGATTTTGCTGTTCCTTTTCAAAAGGAACAACACTTGCGTGTTTTGCTGTTCCTTTGTGAAAAGGAACAGCATTTGTGTGATTTTGCTGTTCCTTTTCAAAAGGAACAGCACTTACGTTGTTTTGCTTTTCCTTTTCAAAAGGAACAGCATTTGTGAGATTTTGTTGTTCCTTTTCAAAAGGAACAGCATTTGTGTGATTTTTCTGTTCTTTTTCAAAAGGAACAGCATTTGCGTGTTTTTGTTGTTCCTTTGCAAAAAGGAACAACACTTGTGTGTTTTTGTTGTTCCTTTGCAAAAAGGAACAGCATTTGTGAGACTTTGTTGTTCCTTTGCAAAAAGGAATAGCACTTGTGTGTTTTTGTTATTCCTTTGCAAAAAGGAACAGCATTTGTGAGATTTTGCTGTTCCTTTTCAAAAGGAACAGCATTTGTGAGATTTTGTTGTTCCTTTTCAAAAGGAACAACATTTGTGTCTTTTTTACTATTCCTTTGCGAAAAGGAACAGCGTTTGTGTGTTTTTGCTGTTCCTTTGCGAAAAGGAACATCACTTGTGTCTTTTTTGTTGTTCCTTTGCGAAAAGGGACAACATTTGCGTGTTTTTGCTGTTCCTTTTCCAAAGGAACATCATTTGAGTGTCCTTGCTGTTCCTTTCTCAGAAGGAACAGCATTTGCGATTTTTCGTTGTTCCTCTTAAAGAAATGGTATCCTACGAATGGATTCTTCTCTCATGAATGCCATCGGCATTTTCTTTCCCTCATTGAGGATGCTTTGCGCCCATGTTCTCCTCAATCTTTTAGATACAACAATGAATTTATGCGATGAACATAAACCATGATATACCGAAACCAGCACATCATAAATCGGTATTACTATGAAGCCAGTATGTATAAGAGGACAAGAGGAGGGACATTAACTTTTCATCTTCGCTATCATTGTCTTATTACCAAACCCTGGTTGGTGATTTTTATCATGACGATTTCCCTAAAAATCTTTCTTGATCATTATTGAGGAGTAAGAACAAATGATTTATAACTATCTGTTGGGATCATAAGACTTATTCCACCATTCCCCGCTCTTAAGGAGTGCGGAACCACCCATATGTGGAAATAAACAAAAAGGAGAGGTGCTCAGCAAAAAAAACAAAAACAAAATATGAAAATTGTCAAATGCAGGATAGGGGGTCTCATTGAGAGCCAGCCTACCATGATCATAAGGATGGAAGAGAAGTGGCATTCCCATTACGGCCACCACACCAGGGATATGGTCCGAAGGTAAAGTAACAAGTAAACCTTGGAACAGGGGGTCTCATCACGAGCCGGCCTGACCACATTTCGCGCCTACCTTGTGAATGGGATTATGGCTATCTGGTTACCAAGCCGGCATAATGGCCTGCATTTTGACAAAGCACTCTTTAGAATATACACAAAGGATCATGGTTCCGGAGGGCGAAATAAACAACTCTGCCAAGGTTATGAACACCTGTTGGCAGCAGAGCTCTGTTAATGGCATAGAAGTCGCAATATTTACACCAACAGGTATGATATTAAATCTTTCTGTTTCTTATATCCTTTGCATAAATCATATGTCACACCCCGATATATATATCGCATGAATATTTATTACCACCAATCATGGCAACAGAACTGACAATGACTACTGGAGACTTCGTACATTTGACAGACGTCCAATCCCCCGGTTCCTCATTATATCACGCAGGCTCTTATATAAAACGCGATCTACCTTTTTGGCCTCGGTTTCGGCATTTCGTTGTTTTTCTAAAACATGGCATAATTCCATATGCTGTTCTTTATGATTTGACTTCCGACTGGCTACTGCTTCTCTCTTTGACGGCTGGGGGCAGCCTATCAGATCGCGGGGGGGAGGTAATCTCATTACTCCAGGGATTACGTGGCTGCACACCATTCGGGCAAGATAATGTATGAAGGAATGGCATGGTTTAATGGTATGATGATTCCATTCTACGGAGATTGCCGTCCACGATCCTTTTTTCGTTGCATGCTCTGTGATCTTTTCCAAAAATTGGCAATGATCATCCTCTCTGCGTCGCAAACATTGCAAACAGTTGCTGTTCCATTTCTGAGTAGAATCATGGGCGGAAAGACGGTCCGAAGCAAACCTCACAAGCTGATAGTTTTCGCTGCTGCTCACAAAATCCTGGAAAACGCAGGATGGTTGAATTACTTCAGCCGCCTGCAAGAATCGAACGAAGCTGTAGCGTTGGAATTCCTGCAGAATTTGCAGGAAAACTACTCCATAGTAGGAGGAAAGCGGATAGCGGTTACAGAGGATATCATCGCGGAAGTCTCAGGATTACCAGCTGCTAGACCCATATGGACGCTGAAGAAGGAAAGATTACAAAAAGCTATGGAAATTTTCCAGGACGAAGGCCAAAGCTTGACAGTCAAAGGGAAAGGAGTTCTGTCGACAACACTTGGGGAACCCTGGACCGAGCTGGCGAAGACAGTGCAAATTTTATGGGTACGAGCTGAACCTAGAGACCCAGTGACGCTATGGAGAGAGCATAGGAGTCTTATGAGGATCCCGGGTGTCATCGAGATATTAGGACCCATGCACGAAGACTTGATCCGAAATAGTCTGGAATATTTCCTGACTATTAAAGACCTTGCCATCGATGCTGCAAAATTTCAATACTGGACCTCTAACCCAAACATCCAGCTCAACGAACCATTCAAATACAAGAATTTTGAGCTGGCTGCCAGCCAATTGAGCCTCTATGGGGAACGGATTCTGCAAGCAGGGCCATCCTAGTTGGGGTATCAATTTCGCAGCCCAATTATTTGGCACCCTGCACCCGAATATGAGGCCTTGTATGAGATGCCTGCAGATCAAATAGATCAGTTCTTTGATAATCTAGTTGCTCATCACGGTTGTCAGCCTCCTCGCGAGATCCCTTCTCCAGCCTATTCTCTCACCACCTTGCATGTCAACTATAATGTTTTCATAAGGCCATGAAACAGGGTAAGCAGGGGGGTGTGTGGAGCACTTGGAAGGTATGCTTTTGATAAGCAATTTAGTGGTTTTTCAATAATAATTCTAAGCTTTTCTGCAATATGAATTCAAAGAAGATAAAGGATTTTGATAAAATGTGCAAAAATAGACAAAGGGAGCTCAAGTGCTAATAATTGACGTTTTCTATGCAGGAAGACGTGGAAGCAAGGAATTGTCGTCCAAAAGTGAGAAGCAGAGGGAAAATAACTGTTGTCCCTCCAGCGGGGAACTGGATGCGAACACGATCAAGCAAAATCAGAGCTGGATAGTCCAGGAAAAGAATGCAGGATACCGAGTTGGCGAACGCAAGAAGGAAAAGAGAAGAATTAAACGATTAGCGAATCCCTCAGGATCTTTGATCCTCAGGGATCACTGCTTTAACTTATCTTTGATTATCTAGATACCTCTGTCAATTACTTTTATATAAAGGCACAGCGTCATTGAGCAAGAGGACGAGTGTTTTATAATTCTAAGTTTCAGAACAAACTTTGATCATTGAGTCTCACTGAGACCTGATTTTGTTATACTTTTGTTGATGCGATTAATATAAAAGACTTGGTGTTCATTTCGTCTCTGCGTCTGGAGTAACCTAAGGCAGTGTACCATTGGCAGCTAAGGGCCCGAATCCATAGGACACTTGCTTTTGTATCATTATACGGTGATTTGTGTGTGATTTGTTTATCTCTATTATTTAAGTAATCTGATACATCTTTCATGTGATATGCTATGCTCTGTTATAATTGATGTCTGAATGATTTCTTCATATAATGTCTCTACACTGTACAATTGGATCTATTCGAATTGCATCTTTCAGCTATTCCTGTAATAGAATGTTGGTCTGAATGTTATTGCCATTGGATCCATGTGAAATGATATTTGTGAGACTTGGAAGCAATATTACTCTGTTTAGAAACATAGTCATATCATTCATTATTCTCAGATTGCTATATTAGTATAGAACATGTACACACGGGTGATGGTTGTTGTTCCATAATTCATCAAGGATCGTTGTTCCATTTTATTACTGTTGTTCCAATTTATGATTGTTGTTCCATTTTATTACTGTTGTTCCATTTTACTGCTGTTCCATTTCCAGTTTGCTGTTCCATTTTACTTTCTGCCGTTTCATTTACTTGCCTTTGTTGTTTTGGGGTGAGAGAAGGTCTAAGGCTATAGTGAGCCTCAGCAAGACGCTACTTAGCTCCCAGACCTATAAGTCCATGCTCTAATTTCCTTTCTTCATCAGTTTCTAGAGGGATGGGTTATTGCTTCTGTACCCTTGACTGATCAACTGTCTTGTGTGATTCTATCTTTTGGGTTAGTTTAGTTACAGCTTAGCATCTGTTTCCTTTCGAATCATCAGAACACTATACTACTGAGCATTACTCGGACAAATAGCCTCGGATTGAACTACTCTTTACAATAACAAAATGTTCCCGGATTGACTTATTAATGTGGAATAATTAGTGGTGTGAGAGACCCTAGTTCTAGCTCTACACCTAGGTGTGCTTGTTGGAAATCCTGGCCTGTCTACTTTCCAATCCAAGTGGAATTTCTGAATTTGGTGCTCATTTTCCCCTCCAAAAATTCATTCTCCCAAGGTTGCTTCGTGTGTGTCAAAATAGGGGCAGAGAGGTCATTGTTTTGAGTGTTTTTGACCTCCTGGGGACTCAAATCATGCCCAAATTTCTTGTCCATGCACCAGCAGGCATGATTTTGCATGCTAAATCCAAAAATGCAAGCCATTTGTGATTTGGAGCTCCCAATCCTAAGCATCGCGGCAGTGGCATGACGCACATGGAGAAAAACCCTGTGTTGTGACCAAAAATTTGTCATGTGAACTGAGATCCTCTACGAGGTGCTATGCTGGGCCACAGAGGCTTCAACCAAGATTCGAAGCTAATCTTGCTCTTTTTCCCTCTTTTTCCTCTTTGTCACTTTGCTCAATTTTGCCTTCAAACTCCTTATCCAAGCCTTTGAACTCATGTTCTGCGCCCTGTAGTGATACACCATCTGCCTCAATATGGTTTTGTCCTTGTGAGCCTTCTGTAGCAGTCTCCCAAGGAGGATGTCGATACGCTCCAGCCAAGACTCTCAGTCATTTTTAATCTCTTGCTCTAAGGGAGTGAGCTCAATCCTCCTATGTTGGGCAGCTTGGCGATTCTCACGGATGCTTTGCAACTCCATGATCTCATGCTGGTCCTCAAGCTGTTTGTTCCTCTGCTCCAAATACTTGATAATCCACTTAGCCCTCTCCAAATTGAGTGACAAGTCTTGGATCTTCGTTTTCTGCTCCTGGATGGTCCTCCTAAGTTTGGCACTCTCCACATCTGTATCATCATCATGAATGAGGATGAAGTCGACCTCTCATTCACCTCATGGCCCCTCGTCATGCATGGGCTTCTTTCCTTTTTCCTGTACCTGTTTTGCCGATGTCAGAAGAGAGGCCCCTTCCACCCCGGGTAGAGATAAACACTCGCTTTGCTGTTGCAAACAAATGTCTACTGCCTCTCTGATAGGTGATGAATACTGGCATAGTGGTGGTCTCACAGTGCTCATACTGATGAGAAGGACCACCTGTCTCATGTTCAACCTCTGATAATACCTGTGAAGTGCTAAAGAGGTCACAGGAGATGAAGTCATCCCAAGTAATGCCCTGTAATCCCAGCTGATGATCCACCAAAATCTTAATAAGAGCAAAGTGATAAACACTATTAAGTTGCTGCTAAGGGGTCTTGTGCTGCATGAAGGTGTTCATCCTCTCTATGTTCCTGCAAATGAAATATGGGATGTTCATCATCCTAACCTTGGTAAAGTGCATGAGCAACCTGATGTGATAGGCATATAGACGAGAGAACCTCCCCTCATAGCTGAAGTACTTCATGATCAACTTCATGAGTGGAGCATATTCATCTTTCAAATATCTGAATGGAAAGACTCTTTGGAGCTGCCTCAAGAAACTGGCCTTAATGTAAGGCTCATAATGCTGTTGATCCACCTTTTGTTTCTTGTGCCACTATTCTCCAACATTTGGTATGCTGGTTGCTAATGAGACAGTTTCGGGTGTCAGTGTGAAGGTGACCCCGGCCAAGATAGAGTGATCTCCATGTAGGTGAAGCACAAAAATACGGGCCAACTGATGATGAACTCGAACACTAGCCACCCTTTGACAAAACTCCAAACATGACAAATGCTAGAAGAATGACATAGCAAGAGGGCAGTCCTGCAATTCTGTGAGGGTGGTTGGCTCATCCCTAACATGTTTGCCACTTTTGTGATGTCTCCGGGGAGCCTGTTCTTCCAAGGATGAATCACTTTGTGTTTCCATCTCATACTCCGATGAATGCTCAGATGCCATGGCTGCTGTATGTGTACTGTGCTTGGACTGCCCTTTGATGATGGTATGAAACTAGGTGTTGTTGTGATCTCTTCCACCAAGGGGAACAATGCAAAAATGGAGTGTTAGGAAGGGGAATAATATGATGGGAATAGGGGTTATGGGGGAAATTTTGTTCAGGGATATGTAGGAGGGTGTGGGGATTTTATAAGGTAGGGTCTTGGGGTTTTATAGTTGAAAAATGAGTGGAGGGGATAGGGAATAGGGGTTTAGTAATGTTTTAGGGTAGGGAAAATAGGGAAAAATGGGATAGGGGGAAAGGGAAAAATGGAAAGAAGGGGAAAAATGAAAGGTGAAAGAGGAGGCTTGTCATTAACACAACAAGTTTGCAACCGTGGAGCAATTGATTTGATGTTTTTCCAATTGGTAGGGTTTAGGCATTTTATTTGCAACTATCAACGGCCATAAACCACCATCATGTTCACAATGTTTGATGATAAAGCCAAGATATAGACCCTACCTGGCAATTGGAAGGAATTCCAAAAGATTTGTGGCAAATTTGGAACAATTTCGAGCCTTTGTAGGTGTGCACCGCGTAGCAAACCCAGTGCGCCGTGCTTTGTGTGTGCACCACGCCCTTGTTAAATTAACACTATGGGGTAGGGCTCTGTGTGCCACGCTTCCTATGTGCGCCACGCTCCTTTGTGTGTGCGTCGCGCCTACGAAAACACCTCCAAACTTACTCCAAACGCATGCTTTGCTCTCCCAATGACTTTGCAATGCTTCTCTATAACCTTGATTTGCAAAATGACATTGTTTACTTGTGGAAATTCTTATATAAAGACTTTGAAGTCATGGGTTAAATTTTTGCCTCCTCAAAACCCACTTTGCTAATGTCTTATTTTGGCATTTTTTACCTGATTTAAAGCAACACTGAATTTCACTTTTCCCTTTGAATTTTTAGCTAGAATGATGAAATTTTTTGGCACTTTGTTGTAGGGGTTGTATGACAGGGCATTTGGCCATGGAAGCCATGACTGCACCTGAAAATATCAACTGGAACTTTTTTGAAAATTATCACAAATGACACACTGTTTGACTTTTCTTCAAAATAGAGTTTTGAAGAACAATCGTAATCTATCAACATGACGATGAAATTCTTTGAATCACAACTTTGTAAGGCCCTCCCTCTGGCCTGCATGGCTTTATTGGACATGGTTGAATACCAAATTGACTAATCCCTAGACCTAATGACTGAAAATGACTCTCGTCCATTAAAAAATCGAACATTGACTGTCATGGACTTTAGTAAACCTTGACAAAAGACCTAAGCCAGCAGGTGCCAGACATGAGGGGAACTGACTAACAAGACCTGTTCCGTCAGATTATGGCATGCCCCTAGCAGAATGCAGTTGAGTGAATGGAGCGGACTCCTAAAAATGAAATGCAGAAAGAGTTTTGATCTCTAACGGAGGACTGACAAGACCGACTCTAACACAGGTGAAGGCAAAATCGTTGAATTTTCACCTCACGATGTTTTAATTAAGGACCTAAGAGATCCTAGATAGATTTTAGCTACTGGCATTGCTGATTGTTATAGCTCCACATCTCACTATTATAGTTTGTGATGTTGTCTCATGGCCTAGGGAAACCCCTCCTTCCAGACCTGGTCTCAAATTTAAAAAACAGTGTTTTATTCCTTGTACACGACTTTGCCCTGAGTTAAACGCGTGTATACGTGGGTAGGCATATACCCAACCCACGTATATGTATTAAAACACTTAAAAAAATATAAAATCCTTATTTTTGGGCAAAGATCGCGGGTTTTACCTGCTGATCACCTGTTAGTGCCCATGGCCCAACTGTTCCCAACCAACTCCCAACTAAAAAACTACTTTGCGAGAGGTATAAAAAGACCTCAAAGGGAAGGCCTAAAGGAGGAGAGAAGAGAGAGAAAGGTTATTATACTGAGATTTTTCCCCTGACCAGGTCTGAAGACTCTTGTGCCTTTTTCACTTCCCCCATTTGTACAGGAAACCCTTGTTTCCTTGTGCGTTGATGTTCATCCACTAGTTATGGCATCTTGGAGTGAGTCTTGGAAGGAGATATGCTAAAGGCTTGAGGCTGGATGGATCCGGAAGGAAGCTTTGCTTGGAGCCTGCGAAAGGTTACTCAGGTGATATTACTCCTTTTGTACATTCTAATTGTCTATAATAAAGAAACACGTCTTCGTTCCTGATATGCTTCTTCTTTATGTTGATGATGTTCATGTTTGAATTCATATGTGAATGGTTGTTTAAATTTCATAACTAACTACCTTATTTTATAACATAAAGATGATTTCTTTATAAGTCTTTGTCCATATACTGCTGTATTCTTTGGAATTGGTTGTTTTGCAGGACAAAGGAGTGAAAGGGACTTGAAGAAGGGTTTGGACCCTTAAGGAACTTCTCAAATGTAGGACCTAAGGTACACCCCTCTTACTATAGAATTTGCTTATACTAGTGTAATGGCTATGTGAATGTGTGTTTCTCTATTTAGAAAACTTTCAGTCTGCTAGGGTTTCCACCCAAAAGCCCTAGGGGAGCAAATCCCTCAACACTGATGATTCTACAAGGTTGTATAATTTTAACAACTTTGGTTCATCAAATCGTCCCTCGGTATTTCTTGCTCATAATGATGAAGTGAGCAAACTTTGGCATGAGCAATTTGGTCACTTAAACATCACTCCCTTCAGAATCTATGTAAAGAAAATATGGTGACAGGTCTTCCAATGTTGTCTTGCAAAGATGGTGTTTGTTCGGAATGTGTACTCAGAAAACATCATCAGGATAGTTTTGAAAAACATGCCTCTTGGCATGCTTTAGCCCCTTTACAGCTTGTGCATAGTGATTTATGTGGTCCACTTCGAGTTGTTTCATTCTATGGCTACAAGTATTCTTAACTTTCATTGATGATTTCTCCAAACACACTTGGTTATACTTCTTACACTCAAGAGTGAAGTATTTAACATGTTCTTGGCCTTTAAGGCCTTTGTTGAAAAACAATCTAGACATCAAATTCTTAGGCTAAGATTTGATAATGGCAGAGAATATGTTAACAACAAATTCATCAAATTTTAACAGCAAAGTCCAAAAATGTTATCATTAGAAGAGATGTAAAGTTTGTTTAAAATATATCGGCCTACAAGCCTAGTTCGGCAAATGTGCCACCTCTCTCTATCTCTTCTACTTTTGAAAATATTTCTTCTTTAGATGATGAAAGCGAGGATGACAATCCTTCCCCACCTTCTCAAGATCCTTCTTTAGCTCCTTAGCTTCCAAAATGGGTCCATGCTACTTGGGATGCAGCAGGCGCTCTTGCCAGTGATCCTATAGATCAGCGATGTACACGTTCTTAGTTCGATAAAGCCTCTTATTTACTCACTCAAGCTTCAATGAATTATGATCCTAACACCTTTGCAGAAGCTTCAGACCATCCAGATTGGAATGCAGCTATGAATGAAGAATATCGTTCATTATTTGAAAATTATACATGGGATCTTGTTCCTCTACCAAACAGACAAAAACTTGTTAGATGCAAATGGGTTTACAGAACCAAGTATGGACCAGATGGAAAAGTTGATAAACATAAAGCTCGTCTTGTTGCTAATGGTTTTTCACAAGTTGAAGGCATTGACTATACTGAAACCTTCTCCCCTATTGCCAAAATGAACTATATCAACCTTGTTCTTTCCCTTCCTACCTCTTTCAAATGGGAAGTCCATCAGATGGATGTTAAATCTACCTTCTTGCATGGGGACTTGCATGAAGAAATCTATATGGAACAACCTACTGGCTTTATTCAAATAAACTCTAGCCTTGTATGTCAGCTTAAGAAATCCCTTTATGGTCTCAAGCAAGCTCCTCAAGCTTGGTATGCCAAAATAGATAGCTTTCTTTTAGAAACTGGCTTTTATAGGTGTCATTCTGACAATACTATCTACACCAAGAAAGTGGGCAAGTCTTTTATCATTCTTGTTCTTTATGTTGATGATCTTATCCTTACTGGTAGTGATCCCAACCTTATAAACCATGTGAAGTCCAGCCTTAAAAATAAGTTTTAAATGACAAACTTAGGACACTTGCATTATTTTCTTGGTCTTCAAGTCTTCCAATCCAAAGAAGGTATTTCCCTTTCCCAGTCCAAGTATGCCTGTGATCTTCTACGCCATCTTCACATGGAAGACTGTAAGCTAGCCCCTTCTCCCTTTCAGTATGGAGCCAAACTTTCAGTCACTTGTACTTCCCCTGAAGTTGATGCTACCTTATACCACCAACTTGTAGGAAAACTTTTGTATCTGACCCATACTCATCGTGACCTTTCCTTTACTATTGGCCTTATTGCTTGGTTTATGCAAAACCCACATGAAATTCATTGGAAAGTAGCTAAAAGAATACTTCGTTATGTTCGAGGTACAGTTCAGTTTGGGATTCACTACAGTGCAAAATCATCTCCTCTATTGGTTGGTTTCACTAATTCTGATTGGGCTGGTGACCCTGATGATTGGAAGTCTACTAGAAGTTATGTGTTCACTCTTGGTTCAAGACCTATTAGATGGGCTTGCAAGGAACTGTTACACAGTATTTTGTCACCGTCCCTGTTACCCCTTCTCCCGTACATTGGAGGACCTACTCCGAGACCTATGAGAAGTGACATAACCTAAAAACACCTGCATTATATCCCCTCGAGTATGTACTTCATATGCCCTGAAGACACCTTCTGCAAAATACCCATAAATATAGCCCTTTTTCCATTGGCGTTGTTCCACCGTGTATCATTCACGCCAATGGGGGAAATCCTCCAAAGAGGGTGCGCCAACTGGTGCTCTATGTCAGAGTCGAACTAGCGCCAACCCAGTTGGGTAAAGTTTTTAAAAAATAAACTTCCGAAGGTTCCTTCTAACCTATCCATGAACTGATTCCAATTTGAGTTAGTTCAGTTGGGCTTCGAATTTCCCAAGGAGGGAAGTAGTTCTCCATGGAAGCTTCCTAATGATAAGGACAATCCCATGAATCTTGTGGATGGTCTTATCTACTCCTCCTACGTCTATATAAGCTTGTTGTTTTCCCTTTGACAAGCTAGTTAGTAATTCTACCTTTCAAGCTCCCAAATCCAAGTCCCAAAAGTCTGAGAATTGCTAAGCTCATGTTACAAGAGGCCTTGTTCATCCCTATAACGCTATATCTTTAAGGAGGAGATCCATGTCCAAGTAATCAAGGATAGAAAGGCTTGTTCCCCATCCCCTACAAGCTTTGCAAGGCATGTTTTGCTGATCAGCTAGCCAAAGGAGGATTTGACATCAGAACTTGGTTGTATTCTCTTTTGTTTATCAATAATAATAGACGACTATCATTATGGTTCCACTCATGTGTCTTTATAATGATGTTTGAGTTGTATCTTTTCTGACTGATACATAGTTGCATTTCTTGGATTTTATGCTTGTATTTGTCTTGTTCTTTGCATGTGCAGGTGTCTATTCACGAGGATCATGAGGATTGTGACCAGTTGAAGCGAAAGAACGGAAGCGACAACTCTTCTACGAATACTAGCGTTGGATTCGAGGTAGGCCCTCATCATCGGCCTTTACTTTGCAATTAGGAACCTACGTGTTAGAGTTGTTTGATTGTTGCTAGACCCCATTTAGGCTAGTGGGATCACCTCTGTCCGCAGAGGGGATTTACCTGTACAACAATTTGGCGACTCCGCTGGGGAGTTGGCTTTTGCCTTGTTTGTTTATCTTGTCTTGTTGTTTGATTTGTAAACTTTATACGGAGCCTGAAGTCTGGCCAGATAGCCTTCGAAACGCTATTGCTTTGCATTAGCGAAGTAGATCAATGCTACTTCAGTCCATCTCCAGTTTGGTTTGCAAACTGAACAGCTTGGAACTTGCCTTCTTCCTTGGTTATTTCCTTGGTTTCTCGTGCTTGTTTCGCTTTCTGGGTTGAATGCCTGTGTTGTTTTTTGCCTCTTGGTGTACTTAGGTATTGCTAGTTTGGCCTTGGCTCTTTTGTTTTTACTTTTCCATAGCAAACTTGGCTGGTGCTAGTTTATAGCGTGACAGTCGCGCCAGTTGGCGCATGTTGCACATTTACAACCCGCACCAATTCCTGAAAGGCACTTGTTACAGCCTGACAGTCTCGCCAAGCCTGTAAAATTTTGAAGTTTCCTTGGTTCTGAGTTTTTTGAGCTTTGGTTTTTGTCCTAAGTACCTTTATCAGACTACTTGAGTGTGTTAGAGTGTGATTTGACTGGCTTTAATTGCTACCCTTTGGGTGTTTTCTTTTTTCTACCGATTTCACATTTCTAGCCCTAGGGCATCTAGTGGCCTTGTGAATCGAGCCTTGCTAAGGTGTTTTGATCTTTTTGTGGTCCAGTCGACTATTTTGTTTTCTCCCTTACACTTGTTTGGTAGTTTTGAATCTTTTTCTTGCGTTATTTGGCTGATTTGCTTCGTCTTCACTCGAATTCCACTTCGTCTCACTTTCAGCCCAGATCACACGGCTCATTGTTCTCTTTGGGATTTTTTTGGTTCTTTGGATGTTTGATTGGTGATTTGAGGAACTGAACGTGTTTGTATTGGATAGAATTTGTTTGTGTTATTTCTCAAAATTTCTTTAGTGCATTTTTCCATTGTCAAAAAGAAAAATCTCTTTTGCTTTGAATTGGTTAATGAAAATTAGGACTTTTCATTTCGATTAGTGATTCAGTGATCTTAAAGAAAAGTTTATTGATTTGCATTAGCTGCATTAGGGAACCTCTTTTGTTGTTTGTGATCATTTTGTTTGCATGAAAGCTCTTTAACTCTCTTGCAATTAGCATTCATCGAATGGAATGACATTTTTTGGCATATAGATTGCATTTAGGGATTTTAAGAGATTACATATGGTAGGACCTGAAAATCGAAACTTAACTCAACATCAACTTAAAAATAAATTGAATGAATCTAAAAATGCATTGGAACATAATGCTCACATTCTAGAGGTCTAGGCTAGAGACGTGCTCCGGCGTCGTTAAACCTAGTCACTTTTGTTTTCACTCAAGGTTGGGTGATTCCTCCTTTTGTGACTCAACTGTGGTCTATTACGGACTTGTGCTCCCACGTAACATCGTGTATATATGGGGAGACTCCACTACGTTATCATCCTTGATCCACAGGAAGCTGTGTCTGCCGCCTTACAGCCCGTAACACACTGAACACAGCATTTGGGAAGATTGACTGTCGTACGGAAAGTCCTTGGTTTTCATATGATTGCTAAGGTGTATATGCGATTTTATGGATTGATTGGTAAACCCCTTGCCTAGTTTCTCCAGAGTAGTCACTTTTTTATCCTTTTCAGACTCCTTAAAAGAAAAGGCTCACTTGAGCATTTGTCACTTTGGGCTCACTAAATATTTGAAGGTGACTAGAGTCATCTTTTGTCCTTTTCTCGACTCTTTAAACATGAAAAGGTCAAGTTGTGTCCTAATGTCTTAAAATTTATTCGACCACGATTACATTTACCTTGTTAGATCTTGTTTGAATTAGTTTTGAGTAGGGTCTTTCTCCGTTAGCTTATCTAGGATTTTTTGAATTCGATCATCCTGGCAGATCCATCGATCCCGTCTCCCGTCCCTAATGACCAAGGGTCTCCTTCTTCTGCTGCTCCTGAGACACCAAATTGTGGCGACACTTTTCCTGTTATTCCAAGTGTCCAACCATTGAGCTCTCGTGCTCCAGAGGATGAGCTTCACGATCTGTTTTGGAACCCTATTTGGGAACCTTACGAAGAGGATTATCCCTCTACTCCTACTGGTGTTTCGACCCCGATGGATTCCTCTGATATGGAGGACACATCTCCTACAGCGAGTGAAACACCTGCTGTGTCAAGTATTGAGACTCCTATCCCGGCCACATCCCCGGTCATATCTATGCCCTACACTATTACCCCTCTTGGTATTACAGTGCCTGTGCGCTATAGATCTCTGAGGGATGACATGGGCTCTAGAAACTCCTCTTCTGGTACCATGTGGGATCATAACATCATTCCCACTATGAGATCTTTTGTTTCCCAAGTTCACAATATTGTTGTCACATCAGTTCCGACCAATCTGACCATTTGTGTCGCATCCTCAACTCCGATTGTTAGTGTCGGTACGGCATCTTCCATCGTAACTACTGTTGCTGGCCCATCCCGTGGTCCAGTACATAGTGGTTAGTCGGCACATGCTGCCAGAGTTGTTCATCCTGCAAGCAGTGCCCCGCCTTCTTCTGATGCCATTTCAGCAGGGGGGCATATTCTCAATACGTGCATGTTGTCCAAAATCCAGGCACGCAAGGCCCTTATTATGACCCTATAGGTGATCGTTTGTATACCTCCTTGCCAGCTCAGCCCGCTGTTAAGGCTTCAATTCCGTTGAATGTCGCTTGGGGTACCACTGGTTATGGTGGTGGCCATTCTGTCCAGATCAAGGACAGCCATACCAAGGACCATCATACCAAGGTGAGCCATCCTACATGCAGCCTAATTATGGGAAGCAATATTATGGCCAAACCTATCCAGGGCAACCTGGAGGCTCACAAGGACAACCCTCCCAGGGACAACCTTCGGCCTATGGTGATCCGTCCTTTACCTATCCTGGGAAACATTCTGGAAACCCGGGACAACCTTATGCTCAACAAGGACAACCTGGAGTCCAGCAGGGATACCCTTCGGGTCAACCCTACGGGAATCTGGGACAACCTTGCGCGCAATAAGGACAACCTAGGACCTAGCAAGGGTACCCTTCTAGGCAGGGTGGTCAACCTTACATGCAGCAAGGCCAGCCCACTGCTCAGCCTAGTCAGCCATCTGGTCCCCAAGGACAACCCTCAGTTGCACAAGGACAACCGAACACCCAGCAAGCTCAACCTTCTGGGCAAGTAGGTCCATCCCAGATCTAACCAGGACAACCTTCTGGCTAGATGGCCTAACCTCAGTCTTCCCAAGGACATCTCTCTCGGCCTACTCAACCGGGCATGCAGATGGTCCCTGCTTCTCAAGCTCAACCTAGTTTTCAAGCCCAGACTCAAACCGGTCTCTAGCCGCAAGGTGGATTTCAATCCCAACCTTCTTACCAATCACAGCCTGGTTCCCAGGCTCAATATGAAGCCCAGCAACCGTATGGATACCAGCAACCCCAGGGGAAAACTCAGTTTGCCCCGTATCAAAATTATCAACAGTCGCAGGTCACCCCTTATCAAAATTACCAGCAACCAAATGTTGCTCCTGCAGGTCAGTATGGTAACCAATGGGGCGCTGGGGGGCAGATCCAGAATTAATCATCCGGTTATGGATATAACCCTTATGGACAGAGTCCCTACGGACAGGGTCGCTTTGGACCTGGCCCGTCCGGACAAGGTCAATGGGGGCAACCAGCAACTGGGTGGAACTCTAGCCCTACCTCATATCCACAATCGCAGATGTCCTTCAACCCTCAGCTACCATTCTTAGCAACGTTGGAACTGCCCAATGTGTTGAAATTAACCAATGATCCTATCTTGCATAATCCACATTGGTCGCCGGTTCCAACCAAGATACCCGGCGATTGTCCCAAATTTGACGGCAAAGCTCGAGAGGATCCTCAAGCCCATGTAATGACTTACCACCTTTGGTGCTCGTCCAATTCATGGCTTGACAATTCAGTTCAGCTTCACCTATTCCAAATGACTCTCACCAGCTCCGCTGCTAAATGGTACATTGAATTGACCCGTGCGTCTTTTCAAGATTTCAATTCATTGGCAATGGCATTCCTCACTCATTTTCAGTTACCCATTCGGTACGAGATGGGAACGCATCTCCTTACGTCTCTCAAGCAGGACACGGCTACACACATCTCTGATCATATACATGAATGGAGACAGTGTCGTCGGTTGATCAAGTTCTGGATTCCTGATCAACTCCTCACCGATTGGTTCACAACTTCCTTTGTCCCTAAGATCACACGGGACATTGCTATGCGAGCTTCTGTGACTGAAGAGCAAGCTATCACGCGTGCCCAGTACCTTGACTTAGTTTATTCTCAGTCAGGTACTTTATATGAGTATTTGCCTGATGCCCCAAGACCCAGTACATCCAAAGCTCCACCAAAGCCATCTGTTGATGGGGTTATTGGCTCTGTGAATCCGTCGTCGAAAAAATCATCCTCGAACCCTGGGAAGCAAAAATCGAATGCTTCTAACAAAAACACTTCTCAGGGTGGTTCTAATTCTGGAAGTACTTCCAAGGTTAACGTCGTTCAGTCCACCAAGGTGAACAAGGCCTCGAAAGGAAAGAAAAAGGGGAAAGTGAAGAATAAGTCTGAGCAACCCAAACAGGATTCCTCCAAACCTCCACCCGAGGAAGGAGCCAAGCGTAAACCCAAGTATCCTTGTCTTATCTGTGATGAGGATCACTATACCAAAGACTGCCCAAGGCGGTCCAAGGTTAGTCGTTTGTTGAAAGGCGCTCCTGGGATTCCTGCAGTTCTGAAAGAACCTTTCCCCTCTCAATAGACTCA
Source organism: Pinus taeda (assembly GCA_000404065.3). Taxonomy (NCBI): domain Eukaryota; kingdom Viridiplantae; phylum Streptophyta; class Pinopsida; order Pinales; family Pinaceae; genus Pinus; species Pinus taeda. Next base: position 37,842 of record APFE031489650.1, read on the forward strand.
AATGGTGGCTGATCCATCTTTGTCTTCTCCTCCCTTTGGTTCCCAAGTGTTCATGGCTGGATCTATTCCCGTTCATGTAACGACTCAAACAAAGGAATATCCATCATCTGCTGGGAAGGAGCCTGAGGTCCCCTCAGGTGCTCCTCCATTGAGTTCTGGTCCACTCCACATCGAGAGACCTAGTACTGAGACGCCCATCCGACCCTCTCCTATCATGCGGAAAGAGTTATTTTTGCAGACAAACCTAACCTCCCTAGGAGTCTAAGACTCTCTAGTGACAAACAAACCAAACAAGAGCAATCCTTCTCTAAACATACATTATTCTATGAGAAACCAAGTGGTTTCCGATCTTACCTTAGGTCCAACGCTTGTTGTAGCAGTCCAGCCTTGCTGATCCAGATGAGCTCCTCCTTCACTTTAAGACCTGCATACACTAACAAAGCAAACGATTACATAACACCTGAATAATTCATAAAACAAAGCATATTCATCACATAAACCAAGGAGTACATGAAATAATTCATTAACAACAAATCATTGAGAAGAATGGACTTATTTGTATTAAGGAAACAAAAAAGGAACCATTACAACCTGAGCCTTGGTTTTGTGCAAGCTCCTCCCAGGGTCCAACAAGAGATTTCCTCTACTTTGACAAGCTCACCCACTCCCAATATGGCAACAAGAAAGGATGGTAATCTCTCCTCACAAGTTAACAATGGAAGTCCTAATTCCAGCAGCATTTACCCTTTTGAATGTTCAGCTTTCAACCTCCCCTCCTCTGGCCCAATGCCTGTATTTATAGTGTTCTAGAGGAAGTTATTCAGTTCCAACATCAATGGGATACTCCCTCTTTTGGATGGGGTAGCTCCTCTCTTGATGGGATAAGTTTCTCTATCATAGGGATGCATGAACCATCTGGAGGCGCTCAATACACGTCAAACACTCTTCTAGAAGGCTCTAGAAGTGACCACAAGTAACTTTTTAAACATGAAACTCGCGCCTTTTGACCTTTACAGGGGTACGCACCCATCGTTTGGCTTACAGAGCATACAAGTACGTAGGTACAGTGTGTTTGGAATGTGTACACGCAGGTAAGGTAGAGAGGACCTGCGTACCCAGAGATAAACATGATTTTAATTGACTTTCTCTCTTTTTGAAGTTTGACATGAAGAGTAGAGGTATGACGCTTGACAAGGAGGATAATATGACTATTGATGGAGCCATATTAACCGCAGATAGTCATGGTGACAAATTTCAGTGTAACAGATTGCCCCCTAAAGTATGAAGCCTGTAATAGATAAGGGTGTTAAATCATATAGGAAAGGTGAAGTACTTTATCATTTCGAGGATTATCTTGTGGAGAGCCCGGTCAGAACCTGCAATTTTCAACACAAAATACATGTATAAGATCATATCATCGCTGAGGTAGGCATTCCCATACTCAGATCAAAAACTTTAACTAACAGACTAACTACTCTGATACAGGAATGATTTCATAATACATCATAATTATAGACTCGTGTAGACACAGTATGAGCGCAGCCATCTGTTTATGATTGGTCTACAATATAATGAATACAAAACTCCTCGCAGCCTGGATGGTGGAAACTAGATCCAGGGTCTTCATCTCTACTTCCCGAATTGGTACGATTCTAGCCATGTGAATAAATGAGTCGATGTCGAACATGGTAGAAACCACTTGATTACCAGTCAATGATGTAAACTGTTAACAAGCGTGAGAGAGACCACCAGTAATGTCAATGGTTCTCAAAGTACCCAGCACAAATCATGAGATGTGAATGAATGAGTCGATGTCGAACATTTCATGGAATCCTTCGATCGCAAGTCAATGATGAAAACTGACGTCGAAGGCGAGAAACCTACCATTGATGCCATGCAGACCTCAAGGTACTGACGATTTCTAAGTCAACTCTCTAGATAAGGTGCTGATGTCGATAGAAAGCGACTCGTCGCAGGCAAGCCCACAACACGAAATCATAGTTCAAGTTGAAGAAATGTTGCTGCAAGGACTGACTCAATGATGACACAATGAATGATAGGTATTTTGCGGTTGAATGTTTTATTTCAGACCTCTTGAACACATAACGACACAACAGATGGTTTGGCGACGAATGACTCAAAGTCGACTCCCATAACCCGGCTAAAGATGTCAAATGATCTTGGTCAACTGTGAGACAAGTGATTTCCCAACCCAGGTGGATGAATAAGTGTCGTGTTCAAGAGTGGTAGTAAGGTTTTATTTCTGAGACAAAAAGACATCAAATAGGCTCATTCTTCTCATTTTTCCCCCATCATTTCTGGCAAGTACCTCTTTATTTTTTACAAGCTTGAGGAGGATAACATATGCTTGTTTGTAAGCTCATCCTTCAGATGAGTCCAACACTTAGTTTTTGATGCGAACCCTAAGAAGGAGTGGTCCGTTCCTGTTTGTAATAGAACAGGTCCTTTACTGTGAAATTTTAACGAGTCCAGTATAGGAGAAACTCGGCGCTTTTCATGTTTAGGGAGTCTGAAAAACTTAGAAAACTCCATGTTGAACTTTTTCGTAAAGTTGTGTCTCCTAAGCCCGAAAAAGTATAAAATAATACCTAGGAGAACCGCTTGATCTTGCGACCAAGGATATTTTCATAGTTAGTGTCTTTGACCTGAAAAGTAAAAAGCGATCAAGGACACGTCGTTTTATTTCCAATATCGAATTTGAAACGACAAAAATCCGGAAATCTTTTCTTGTTTTTTCAATCAGAAAAGGGCTGTAAGAGGACCATCTTTTAATTCCATTTTAACGAGTGTAAAAGAAACGCTCGGCAATCTTTTCAGTTTTTAGGAGTCAGAAAAGGGCTTAAAAGATGACTCTGATGTTTGATTTGTGAAAAATGACAAGTTTCCCTGAAAGTCCCTCTGTCCTGCACAAAAAGCGACACATTACTCATACCTGTTTGAGATGGGCAAAAATGAATTAAAATGACCTTCCATGGTGAAAAATAAACAAATATAACATTTATTTATCCAAAAAACCTATAAAAAGACCTTTTACCATGTCATTTTTACCATTTTACTGTTGAGGTTGAAAAAAGGGCTTTTAGCAAGAAACTTCTCGTGGAGATTGCGGAAAATCAGACCGTCGGAATCGAACGCCGTCACCTCCAGGTAATCCACAACATCCTCCTCTTCAATTTCACCCGTTTAGAATTTAGTTTTAAGTTTTAGTTTGATTTTTTGGAGGTATAGGGGTTTTGGGATGCGCTCCTCGGGGTACG
>APFE031489651.1:0-11710 GCA_000404065.3 Pinus taeda
CGAAACCCCTCAGCAACAAAGGCGTCCCCTTGAAGCCAAAAACAGCTCTGATACCAAATGTAGGTTTTAACCCCATACAGAAATTACCTGCATACGAATTCTAAATCACAGGAAAAATAAAAATGCGAGAGCATAACACATAAAACACATTACACAGAGATTTCCCACTGGATCCCAAAACCGGGACTACCAGCTTGATTTTTCATTATGTTCCTTTCAATGTTACAATACATATTTATACATGCCGAAGCATCCATTACCACAGACCGAAAAACCATCGCGTTCAAAACCATGGACCAAAAAACCATAGGTAGGTTCGCCCAACCTAATATAGGGTCCAACCTAATAGTCGTGGAAAGAATATAACACAACCCAACACAAGAGAGGAACCATTGTCAAGGATGGACATATGTGCTTTGAGATTCTGGTTTGAACCTTTATGTTTGTTTTTTCTCACAATCCCATATCCTGAGATTATTTAGCACTTTGATGTCTTTCAAAATTGTGCACATGTAACTATCGTTTATTCAATGAAAGATTGTTGTTTTTTAGCTTGACAAAAAAAGTATAATTTGAGAAGAAAAAAAAATTAGAAAAAAAGAAGGGAAAAAATTAGAAAATACGCTCTTTGTTTGCAACGACAATGAAGCGGATGGCCATGACCATGAAAAGAAAAATAGAAACTAAAAATATCGTTGTTCACATCTGAATCGAATAAAACATTCTCTTGTTTTATGAATTTACAAAGGGAAACAATTTCTCAGCCAAGCTTGGGAACCCGCCTCTCGTTTTTGAACTTGTATGGCACGCTCTTCGGCTTGACTAACCGCCATTAGTATTTTTGTGCGATTATGCTTTTCTCAATGTGCTTGACACAAAATCTCTGGATAAATTTCTTTTACCACACTACATAAATCAGAGAGGGGATTGGGGAAATTACCAATGGTTAAAGACTACAATCGCCATTAATATTTTTGTGCGATTATGCTTTTCTCAACGTGCTTAACACAGAAGCTCTGGATAAATCTCTTTTACTGCACAACATAAATAAGATAGGGGATTGGGCAAAGTACCAATGGTTAAAGACTACAATAGAATAGGATAAGGTTGTCTAACAAATTTATCTACTCCAAAAATCGAGCGTGAAAGTAGGTAGTAATAGGGAAAACTCCCATTAAAAAAATTGCACAGCTCTGCCAAAACTTGTAGAGACATCTTCTCTATGTCTTACATAACCATACATATAGTATTTAATTTACTCTATAATGGGTGATGATGTGATGAGGTGAGCTGCGCAAATTTCACATTTATGCATATTTATCAGATTTTGAAAAATGAAAATGAAATAAAGGTTAATGTTAAATTTTGAAAATATGTATAATAGTAAGTATCGTTGTAACTAATATTTATCTGTTGCGCGCACTCGCTCGGCCCTGCAACCTGCGAGATCCGCACCCCACGAAACTTGAAGACTGCGAGCGAGCATACTCCGATCCCTGCGGGCGGGTTCGCCGAGGGCTCTAGCTTCTGGCTGCGGTTGGCTAGGGTTTGTCTGCCGAAGGCTCTAGCTTCTGGCTGCGGTCGGCTAGTGCTTGACCTGCTGACTCACCATGGAGGAGCCGGCTCCCCCCAGGGGTATTCCTCCCCTCCTCCGCCTTCTACCGCTGAGGCCTTCAAATCCTTGCTGGCCTCTCTGCCCAAGAAGAAAGTTGTGGAAGCTGCCAAGTTCGTGAAAAGGCTAAAAGACATCCCCGAGATCGCTCCTCCTCCTGAAGGTCCGATTCAAGTAGCTTTATCTCTAGCGGATCGTGCTCTGGTCGGTCAATTTACAGGTCTCTGGCCCTCCCCGAAATCAACAGAGAACTAGGTTGCTAGAAACTGGGCTCCGTTGATCAAGAACAAGGTAACATCTTACTTCCTAGGAAGAGGATACTTCGTATTTGAATTCTCAGAAAAAGAGGACAAGGATCTCATTTTCAGAAATGGCCCCTACTTCATGGGTCCTCAAGGGTTGTATTTGAATAAATGGACGCCAGACTTCGATCCAGCGGTGGATGTGCCTTTTGTGGTCCCGGTATGGGTAAGACTCCCCAATCTCCCAGTTCATTGTTGGAACTAGGACTCTCTGAAACACATCGGAAACACTCTTGGGAAATTCATAGACAAGGCCAACAACAAGGATCAGTACGGCTACGCCAGAATTTGTGTGGAGGTACATCTGGAGGTCGGATTACCAGAAGCCATCAAAATAAGGGTAGGTCCTTGGACACATGTTCAGAAGTTGGACTATGAACAACGGTCGTTCAAATGCCGGAAGTGTCAAGTCTACTGGCACTTCGCTAGAGATTGCCCGTCGAAAGGGGTAGAGGAAAAAGGGAAGGAAGAAGGATGGAATCAGGCAAAAAGACCCAAAACTTCTTTCAGGAAGACTACAAATGTTAATGCTAGAGCCCCACAAATGGGCCCTGCTCAGCATCCACCCATGGAAAGCCAAGGGAACAAATTTGAGATCCTTGGGATTGAAATCATGAATACGCAGGAGACAGAAATTCTGAAAGAAGTCTCTCCACCTAAATCTAAAAGCGTACCAGAGAGATCCAAACGGAAGATGTCAGAAGAGGAGGAGGAAACCCAAGAGTCCGAGGAATCGGAGGAAGAAGGGGAAATAGGGGATTCGCAGTCTACCCCGAGAAGATCTACAAGAGGTTGAATGTCAACAAAGGAAAAAAGAGATCAAGAAACATACAGAGACAAGCTTCAAGGCAACCAACCAACGCTAGAGAAACTCCTGGAAAAAACCCCGAAGACGAAGAGGATCCAAACCCAGAGCTCCAAAGGAGCTCATCACAGCAAAAGTAAATGATGATGATAGTCTCCTGGAATTGTAGGGGAATGGGCTCCAAAGCCAAGGAAGAAGCAATGAATAGTCTAATAAGACTGGAAGCCCCAGACATTCTTCTCATCCAGGAGACTAAATTGGAGGACTTAGCCTTCCTCCAAGCAAGCAGAAAGTTTTGGAAAAAAGACGGAGCGCATGCAACCTCTGCCCGTGGAGCATCAGGAGGACTTGGGTCACTCTGGAATCCAAATAAGTTCTCTCTAATCTCTGAGTCCCTAAACACTCATTGGATTTTGTTAAAATTGCAGCTCTTAGAATCTAAGGAAATTATTAGTCTGGTCAATGTATATGCTCCTAACAATGCAGGTGAAAAGAAAATATGTTGGGACTCCATTAAAAACTTGGCAGATCTGGAAAATTTGGAAAGCATTATCATAGCCGAAGACCTCAATCTCACCCTCCTCTCGTCAAAAAAAAGAGGAGGCAGTATTGTCAAAGATCCGGCAAGAGAATCAGTGGAAGATCTCATGCAAGATTGGGATCTGATAGACATTAAGCCGACTACTAGCAAGTACACGTGGTCAAACAAGAGGGTTGGCCCAAGACACATAGCTGCAAGACTGGACAGATTTTTGGTGCAAGGTTCCTTCCTGCTTCTAGGATTAGAAGTTAGATCGCACATCCTTCACAGCAGCATATCAGATCACAAGCCTATTAGTTTGGAACTGCTGACCCCCAAGGACTTGGGGCCTATTCCATTCAGGTTCAGCTCTCTCTGGATCAAAGAGGCAGACTTTATGGACAAGGTCAGAGACTGCTAGAAAGACCCAGTCAAGGGTTCTGCCTTCTTTGTGTGGGAGGAAAAACTCAGAAGAGTTAAAGTCATGCTAAAAAATTGGGCCAAGACCCTGCCCAACCCAGCTGCGGAAAGGAAAAAAATCTCAAATAGAATTATAAAACCAGCATCTCCATCTTGAAACGGCTGAAATCACTAACGAGGAATTGGAAAAGGAGGCCAAGCTTCAACAAAACTTCCATAAGGCATGCTTGGCAGAAGAGGAGTACTGGAGGCTCAATTCTAGAAGTCTTTGGCTCAAATCTGGCGACATAAACTCCTCTTTCTTTCATAAACAAGCACAAGCTAGGAAAGGACGAAACTCCATCACCGAAATAAAAGAAGAAAATAGCGTTCTGAAGGACTTTGCAAGCATAAAAAAGGCAGCTTCAGATCATTTTGAGAAGTTGTACAGGGAAGAAATAGAAGCGGAGCAAAATGATAACCTGCTGGACGCTGTCCCTAACCTCATCGCCCCCAAGATGAATCAGGTCCTAGAAAGCAAAATCACGCACAAGGAAACCAAGGAGGCCCTCTTCGCCATGGATCCCGATAAAGCCCCGGGACCGGACGGTTTCACACCGAGATTTTTACAAACCTATTAGTAGATAATTGAGAAGGAATTCCTCAAAATGATTCAGAAATCCCAAGACTGCCAGAAGATTGGGGGCTGCACAAATTTGGCATTTCTCGCCTTCATCCCCAAGGAAAAAGGTGCAAACTCTTTCAATAGATTTTGTCCAATTTCATTATGTAATATTGGGTATAAAGTGATCACCAAAGTGATAGCAAACAGGTTGAAAAGATTTCTCCCTAAAATCATTCCGGACAATCAAGGGGGATTCATTCAGGGCAGGCAGCTGGTGGACAACTTCGTGCTGGTGCAAGAGGCAATCCATTCCAGCCAACACCGAAAGGAAAAAAGGTATGGTTATTAAATTAGATCTAGCTAATGCCTTTGACTGTGTTAGACATAGGTTTTTGTTTGATGTAATGTATAAATTGGGATTCGGGCAAAGCCTCATAAAGTGGATAAAAGCTTGCATATCGGAGCCTTGGATTGCCCCTCTGGTGAATGGAAGGGTCGTTGAATTCTTCAAAGCCTCTAGAGGGCTAAGGCAGGGGTGTCCTCTCTCACCTCTCCTATTCGTCATTCAAGCTTCTGTTCTCAGTTTCTATCTGAATAAAAAGCAGCAAGAACAAGACATTGCTAGACTGTGCATTGCAAGAGGGGTGAAACGCATCAATCATGCCCTCTTTGCCGATGATACTCTACTGCTGGGAGTTGCTTCACCACATTCAGCTATTAAATTCAAAGCAGTTCTAGATGAATTCTGTAAGATCTCAGGCAGCGTGTTAAACAAGGGTAAATGTTAGATATACTGTTGGAACATCCCTGCTTCTATTGCAAACTCCATAGCCAGATGCCTTAGATTTGCAGCCTCCACTACTTGGTCCTCATTCAAATATCTTGGTGTGCCAATCTTCAACAAGAGGGCATCAAGCAAATACTGGTCTCCTCAGCTAGACAAATTCAAAGCAAAGATGCAAGCCTAGGGATCCTCTTGGCTCAACATCGCCGGCAAAGCAGTGCTCATCAAGGCAGTTCTCAGCAGTCTTCCGATTTTCAAATTCTCTGTCCTCCTGGAACCTGTGGGAATCATCAAAAAGATGGAGGAATTAATCAGGCAATTCTTCTGGAAAGGAGGCAAACAAAATGATAAGAGATTTTACCTAATCAATTGGGAAACAGTCACTAAACCAATTTTTGAAGGGGGATTGAATTTTAAAGATCTCAGAGCTCAAAATCTAGCTATGGGTGCCAAATTAATTTGGAAAATCATTGCTCCTAATCCAAATTGGGCACAGATTGCATTGTGGAGGAAATACTTCAGAGGAATGAGGCTCAGATGTTTGGATCAACCTAAAAACATACTTAGAACTCACTTCAGCACGTTCATTAACAGAATTGGTCCAATGATAAAAAATTACTCTCACTGGATTCCTGGAAATGGCAAACGAATTCAGTTGTGGAGTGACAAAATCTTGGATCGACCTCCATTGGAAGAATTGGGAGATTTTACAGAGTTAAAGAATTGGCTAGCTGCAGCAAACGTCCACACCCTGTGGGACATATCGTTGTGGACGGAGGATACATGGGCGGGTTGGAAACACCTCCCTGTGCCCATCGCCTTGCAACCTGAGTTGGCATTACTCAGAATTCTTTTACACGAGCTGGCCCCTATCCACACGCGTAGGCAGGACGTGAGAGGCTGGGGGAAAAATCGAGCAGGCTATACAGTCTCGCAGGGATACTCTAAGTGTCTTAAGCGCCCCCACGTGCCTCCCAACCCTGCCCCTTGGGTAGGCATATGGAATTTCTCCTCAATTCCCAAAATAGATCATTTCTGTTGGATTCTCTGTCACCAAAAAATTCTCACTGAGGGCAGACTCCATAAAAGAGGTTTCAATGGGCCTTCTAGATGCATTCTTTGCAAGGAAAACTCAGAAACTGCCCTCCACCTCATGATTGAATGCAAATTTACAACCTCTATTTGGCAGGAGCTGCTAGATCCTTGGAATTATGATTTCATTTTTCCTACCTCTGTTCAGGATTTGTTCACGAGCTGGATGGCCAGATATCTAGGCGCACAACCAAAAAATAAAACGATCAGGATAGCTTGGAGTGAATTGCCAAAATTCATCAGTTGGCAGGTTTGGTTGGAAAGGAACAAGAGGATATTCCGGAGCAAGGATCAGGACCATAGAATAGTAGCCAACTCAGTGAAATGCCAGCTAACCGAGTGGCTAGAAGACAAAGGAGATGACTCAAATCTCAGCCAGCAAGACAGAGACCTGGGAGTTGTCCTTAATTTTAATTTTCACAAGTCAAGAAGCTCTCCTCCAACTCTCGAAGATTGGCAAATTAGGAAAAATGAAGAAGATTTTCAAGAATGGTTGTCCAATCAACCAATTCCCTCCCTATTCTTTGACGGGGCAGCAAAAGGGAATCCAGGGAAGGTCGATGCTGGAGGACACATTAATATGCCAGACAACACATCTCCACACAATTTCGCTTGGGGATTAGGCCATTCATCTAGCATACAAACCGAGGCGTTGGCCCTCTTACAAGTTGTAAACTTCCTCAAAGAGTTGGGAATTCGGGAAGCAAATGTCTTTGTAGACTCCCAAGTAATCATAAGAGCAGTGGCGACCAACTCCAACCCAGCAGATCTGCAGCTAGCAAGGTTAATTACAAGGATCAAAAGCATGTCAAAGTCCCTACACCTAAATTATTCTCATGTACTGAGATCAAATAATAAAGCAGCAGATATTGAGGCAAACAAGGCAGTACATTTAGAGGCTGGAACTATTCTCAAAAATAAGGAAATTCTCTAGGCATCTATCCCATAAAGAGCCATGTTTTACTGCTTTCTTTTACATCAGTTCATTTGTATCTTTCAGCTTGGACAATTAGCAGCAAAAGTGTACTTTAACAATTGTAAAAAGAGGAAGCTGATAAGAGAAGGAGCCATTTCCCACTTGGTAGAAAGGCATGCTGAAAATTGCTCCTCCCTTTGTAACTGAATGTATGGCCTTTAGCCAAGCAATTAATGAAATCCTATAACTGTTCTTGTAAAAGAAAAAGTATTGTTGTAACCGTTTCCAAAAATTATTGCACAAAATAAGTGAGGAGATTATCCACATGGCATTGTATTGTGCAAAGGTTGCAATAAGACCTTCAAATCACAATTCAATCACATGTTTGAAATATATATTTTTTAATATTATTGAAAAATAAGTATATTTTTTTCAAAGTTAAACCTTGAAAATAACTCTTATTTAGGTAAATAACATATTAAAAATGTAAATGTGTAGGCATACTAGTGGTTACTGCGTACCTGTACCTACCAAAATTTATGAAGTCCTCTTGTGCTTGATAAAGCAATTAATTATCCACTTCACGTCTCAATTTATTGGTTCCTCCCAAAGTAAGAGTATAGCATTCAATTTTCCTATTGACCACTATTAATTTAGCATTGACCAATGTAAGTTACAATTTTTTATGCAATTTTTCTCAAAGCACAATTTCTAACTTGAGTGGCAGGGACTAAGTTACCATGTACCACACATTTGTCTATGAATAAGAACCCATTACAAAATGTGCAAACATATTATTGTATAATATCAAAATAGTATTACATGCAACAAATCAGTAAAGGCCAACTCAAGCTAAATACTTGACCTAGAGAGTGGGATTTGCACAAAACTTGGTGATAAATCACTTAGTAAAAAGCGAGTGAATCTAAACTAAATATCCTCGAGTTGGAATATATTACTTTTTCATTTCTTGATGGAATTCCTTCTTTACACAAATATAAATATGTCTCACGTATCTCATCTAAACCTTTTCCACAACTAGACATATTAACTCTAAAGAATTTGATTTCTTAGGACATTAAGATTATTGTTCTTTATGTATTTTCCTTTCTTTTGATATATAAAAGATATACACCGATACTTTTTCAATAAATTACCATGGCACTAAGTGTCAATGAGACTAAGTGTTAATCTTATTTACTTCCAATAAAACATTGATCCATTTCCAAACATTGGTTCATACCAAAATATTTAAGAAAGAAACAAAAAGAGTGTAGTTTCTCTATGCACGTTGGTAGTGTCCAAACACGAATTGAAACTCCATAGTTATCTATCAATTAAAATTGACGGAAGCATATTTTAAAATGGGAAACTCTGTCTCTTAAATAAATTATAGCATGCAATCCATAAGTCCAAGTGGTGGTGATCCCAAGGAGGGACACGTAGCTATGACCGTTTAATTCTTTTGGTTTCCAATTAAAGTTAGTGGCAGGGTTTTGGTATATGGCTTTAATGTGGTTTATGGTATTCTGCCCGCCCTTTGTACTGGCCTCGGGCTTGCAACCATGGGTTATCACTTTCACCAAGGGTATTTGGAATTCATTTCTTCTATGTTATGGTTTGGCTCTATGGGTGCTCGGTGCTTTTGCCTGGTTCTTGCGATGGTTGGTAAGTATCATGCCTTGCTTGTCCCGTATGGTGGTTTGTTGTGCTTCGCTTGTTCCCTTTGGTTTGTTCACTTCTCTGGTTTTTGGAGGGTTTCATGTCATTTTCCACCCGCAAGTCTATTTGTCTCTGTCATTTGGCTCAAGCTTTGTTTCTGCTCTGTTTTGTGGTGATTTGTATGTTTGATGTTGGGTCTAGTGATGGTTCGGCTCTGCAAACATAGGTTCCTGCCTAGCTGCTGCACAGGACGGCTCGACAATCTCGCTCTCAGGTAATCCTCTCGTTCCAATTGCAATTTCACCTTTTGTTTTTGAGGTTCTAACGTTTTGGCTCCTTGGTGAGTAGGAAAAACGCGTTCATGGCTCTTGTCGCCTTTTCACTCGGATGCTCCTGCATCAGGCTCCCGGGGTAAATTAAACTCATGGCTCTTGTCCATGAGCTCTTCAACAGAGTACCCGACGCTTTGAATCTGGCTAGCATCTAACCAAGAACTATCTTCAATAGGATGACCCTTCCACTTGACTAGGTATCGCAAGTATTCTTTCCTTCGAGTCCGTCTGGCCACCTGGGTGTCTAGGATCTATTCGATCTCCAAAGGCTTTGCTAGGGGCATTTGTTTAATCCACGAATCATTCTCATTTTGGGTGTTTCATGTTCGTCTTTCTGAACTATCTTCTTCATCTGCCAGAATGTATGGGTACAGATCTACCACATTGAAAATGGGTGAAATTCCAATACCTGAGGGTAACTGCAATTCATAAGCATTCACAAAAAATTTCCAAAGAATCCTGCAATATCCAATTTTTTTTCCATTTCAACTTGTTGTATTCACCTTTAGGAAACCTCTCCTTGCATAGGTGTGCTAATACCAGGTCTCCTATGTTGAATTGTACCTCCCGCCTTTTCAAATCTGCTTTCTGCTTGTATCTTTGGCTGTTGTCTTGTAATTTTAATTTCACCTGTTCATGAAGATCACTGATTGCCTTTGCGAAATCTTCACCATCAGCACTCCTGCGCTCCAACTGATGCAAATCCCGTAACTCATGTACTCCACGTGGGTGCATTCCATATAGGATATGGAAAGGACTACTGCCCATATGTCAGTTGGGTGAATCGTTATAAGCAAATTCCGCTTGTGCAAGCACACGATCCCATTGTCGAGAATTTTCTCCAACCAAACTCCTCAATAAATTTCCCAGACTTCGGTTCACCACTTCAGTTTGACCATTTGTCTGTGCATGATAAGCTGAGCTGAAGTTTAGTTTGGTGTCTAATTTTTTCCATAAGGTACGCCAAAAATGTACAATAAACTTAACGTATAGACTTCGACAAGCCATGTAAATCTGACTATCTCTGTGAAGAACAAATGTGCTACATGTGTGGCATCACTATTTTTCCTGCATGGAATGAAATGTGCCATTTTGGTGAAACAATCCACCACCACCATGATGGAATTGAATCCCCATTGTGTCTTCAGCAGACGTGAGACAAAGTCTAAATTGACTGAGTCCCATGGTCTGTTTGGAATAGGTAAGGGTGTATACATCCCTGTGTTCTGGTTGTGTCCCTTTACAAGCTGACACACTTTGCACCTAGTCACAAACCTTTGTACATCTCTGTGCATCTTCGGCCAATAGTAAAAGTGGCTCAACTGATCCAAGGTCTTGTCTATGCCAAAATGCCCGGCTAAACCTCCATTATGCTTTTCCTAGATTAAGTTCTCTCTGATAGAACATTCCGGAATACACAACTGCCCTCCTTTGAACAACAACCCTTCCTGCATATTATAGTCCAACCATGAACTGTTATCTCTCAAAAATGGATTTTAGCAAGCTTCATAAGCTTCCTTAAAATCTGCACCTGCCTCATACAAGTCCTTAAGATGTTCAAATCCTAATACTTGTATCGCACTTTCCTGTAGGATCAAATTCCTCCTACTTAATGCATCTGCCACTTTGTTGGATTGACCACTGATGTGTTTCAACACAAATGTAAAACTCTGCAAGTGCTCCACCCACTTTGCATGTTTATGGTTCAGCTTATGTTGTTGCATAATATACTGTAATGCAGAATTGTCTGAAAATAAGACAAATTCATTGGCCAACAGATAATGTCTCCAATGCTTTAGCGCTTGAACCACTGCATAAAATTCCATGTCATAAGAAGTGTACTTCTACCTACTTTCATTTAGTTTATCACTGAAATAGGCTACTGGATTGTCCTCTTGGCTGAGTACTGCACCAATGGTTGTTCCACTGGCATCACAACAGACTTGAAAAAGTTTGTTAAAGTCTGGTAATCTCAAAATCGGTTTTTTAGTAATTTTTCTTTTGAGCAGCTGAAAACTCTTCTCTGTCGTTTCTGTCCAATGGAAAGGTTGATTTGCGTTCTTAATGGTGTCCACCATGGGTGCACAATTCCCACTGAAATTTTTAATAAATTGTTGGAAATAATATTGAGAGACGGGGGTGAATCAGTATTAGCAAGTCAATAATATTTCATTTTCATATTCAGATTCATATACGCTACTTCAGTTAATTAAACTTGCGTGTATACGCAACTTTATGTAAGGCAACTAGCGTATACCCTGTAAACTTATAATTTAGTTAATTCTTCATATGTTGATCCTTAATCTGTGCATTAGAACCATATAAACAGTAACCAGGTGCAGTAAAAACAGAACAAATAATCACACACATAAACACAAGATATAAGGTGGAAACCCAATGTGGGTGAAAACCACCCACTGTAATCGTTTCTATCTTCCTTTTAATAAGAAACTTCTTTTTTACAAATTTTGTACTGGTGCAATCTTATACTAGTACGCAAGCTTCTACCTGCAGAAGGCTACAACCTTCTCTCGTTCTCCAGCTTCTCCTAGAAGGGAGCTACAACCCACTAGCTCTTGTACTCGCTGATGTGTTTATTAGTACGCAGGTGCTAGCCTATAGAAGGCTACAACCTTCTCTTTTCTTCCAAGGACCACATTT